>JARJRE010000642.1:0-74838 GCA_030783385.1 Akanthomyces dipterigenus | reverse complement strand
GCCGCGCGGGCGGCTCGCCCGCGGCGGTGGCCGCCGAGCTCGCCGCCTACCTGCGGTCGCAGCGCACGTACGCGACGCTGCTGGAGCGCTACAACCCGGGCATGGACATGGACGAGACGGAGCGCGTGCGCCTGACGGCCCGGCGGGTCGGCATGGACCTCCCAGAGCTGGTCAAGGGCTTGTGAAGCAACAAGAAAAGGAAAAAAAAGAGAGAGCGGAAAAAGGCGACAACCCCGATATGAATACAACGGCGGACGATGGCGCGATGCGCAGCTATAGATATCGAGGTTGTCGATTACAAGGACCAAACGACGAGGGCTTGCGGGAATGGACATGTGTGGGTAGGAGGCGCGCAAACAAAAGCTCCATGGAGATGAGAAGTAGGAAAAGAAATTGTACATTAATTTGTTGGAGGCAACGGAACGTTGCGACTGTACTATAGATCAGCCAGACAGGCTGCTGAATTACAATACCCGCTTGTGTTGCTTGCTCGAGAAGATGCCAATGTGCATGTGATGGTCATGCGCAGATTGTCTGAGTGCTGGAGGCAACGTCTCGGCGCAGTACACCATCCACACGTTCTCGGAGAGGAGGTCTGGAATCGGTCGACCGTCAGGTGGGCACTACGTGCTTGATGAAGTCGCCGGCGGGCACGTCCTGCGACGCGCCGAGATGATGGCTCCTGTGCTGCTGGGAGGCGGGCTGGGAGGCGGGCGCCGCCCGAGGGGAGGGAGAAGAGGCGTAGCGATTGCAAAGTCAGTCATGATTGCGCGCCATATCGAAACCTTGTTCCGAAAAGCGTATACTGTAGAGAGGAGAGGGGCCAGCAGTGCATGCATCACTTGCTTGAAGCGATGACAGCCCACAGTGTCATACCATCGGCACGAGACGGCTTGTACAAGACTTGCCAACGTAGGCGGGGAAATGGAGCGGAAATACTATACGACATTATGTATATGAACAGAAGCCTTTTGCAGCAACAGCTTTCCGTTGTTGGCAACCTGCATAGCGATGCTGCGCACCTACCGTTTGTGCATCCTTGCCTCTCGACCTTTCACATCTTTCGTCGCTTCTCAACCACTGCGGTTGCAGAACCACTATGAGAGAACCATGTATATGAGCTCGGCATGATGAGCCAGATGCACGTTAAGTTATTCGACGCATCTCTGCCCCTCATCATAGACCGCCATCTTCGACATGAGCTTCCATGCTAGATCATTCACGTACACCCCAGCACACATGTTCTTGTATTTACTGTTTTGAAATTTTCGTGCTATTGAAATGGTATGATATGGTAATGTGAGTGTTTCCGGCCGTAATGTCAGTTTTCAAAATAGGTCCAACGTTCCCGGGGTATCCAACATGCATGAGAATGTACACATGCGCGCAATGTATCTGTATAGTATATGGCCTTATTCTTCTCGCGCCCCAAAGCCGCCCTCTTCCAGCGTCTCATCCCAGCCGCCCGTCTCCAGGAGCCATTCCCGCGTGCGCTCCTTGACGTTCTTGAGCTCCTCACCCAGCGCATTATTCCACTGCTCCTGCACCTCGCGCACCTTTTCCTGCAGGTCTGCCGTGAGCCTGCGCCCCTCATCTTCGCGCATCTTTTGCGCGCGAGCCATCCTCGTCTCCGCAGTGACTGGTGTACCATCAACGTCTTGAAGCTGCGTCTCCAGTACGCGTCCTTTGCCATTGACAACAGCTTCTTTGACTTCATGCAAGAGACAAAGAAGGTTCGTATGCGACTCGATAAACTGGTAGGTGCTCTTCTCAGCGTGAAGCAATAGACTAAAGAGGTACTGCAAGGGATGATCGCGGTAGGCTGGGTTCTCGTCGAATTCGCTGGCCGGAATCTGGATCTCGAAGCCGTCCAGGTTCGAGGGGATACTGTCTACCAGGCCGTGAAGCGGAGGCGCAATGTCCCAGAAAGCAGACAGTTGTAATGCAACGCCACGCTGTACGGCAGAGTCGACGACGGAGCGAAATTCGCGAGCGCGATCGAGGACCTCATTTGCATAGGCATTCTCACGATTTGATGCATCAGCAGCAAAAAACTCCTCGGCAGATTTGAGCTTCTCTGTATTACCGGACAGTCGATAAGGTGTGAGAACGACGTCGCGGTATCTGGCGTTGCGGTCCGTCAAAAGGTCGAAAATCGTCCTGTGTAGGAAATCTCGAGTCTCAAAGATCCACTTGAGAAGTGTGAGTTTTTCAAGCAGCTCTGGCCTATCGTCTCCTTCTTCCTGAGGCATGTCGGCATCGTTTTGACCACTGGCAAACAGTTGGATGGCCAAATTGTCGAAAAGTTCCGTTGCCTTGGCTATACGCACACTGAGTTGCTCGTTCAATGGTACGATGACACCATTCTGAAAGTGCTCGTATTCCTTCTTCTCCAACTCTTTAGCCTTGTCCCTCTCCTGCGCTTCGGAGTCCGCCTCAATGGCAGCAGCATCTGCATATCCAATGTTGCCCGCACCTAATTCCTTTTGCAGGTTCTCCCTCAAAGCTCTGCGGCGTTCGGCCGTAGCTGTTGCGAAATCTTCCCGTCGCTTTGAGCTCGCCAGTGCAAACTTCTCTTTTGTGTCGTCCATCTCAGCAAGCTCACTCAGGCCACGGACCGCAGTTCTTGTTTCCGTGAGCTCAGGATGATTGTTATTCACAGCGGGGTGGTGGCGTGGATATGGCGGCGGCATTGTGACCAAACGAGACACATCAAGGCCTTCGGTCTTTGTAGCCGGAGAGCAGGTTGATTCAGTCGAGTTGGTTGAAAATCGTTGTGGCTGCGGCGTCCAGCTAGGCTCGTCTTGATCATGCCATCCGGTCTTTTCGGGAGGATAGTGCGAGGATGAGCCCTCACCGACTCCTGTATTCTCCGTGCCTTCTTCAACCCACTGATCCTTTGAGACCCCCATGTATTTGGACTCTCTCTTCGACCTTTCCCATACTCGGGCTGGATCTCCGTTCGAGTCTGTCTCCCACCAGCGGCTGGGTGGCCGACCACGCGAGCTGTTGTCATGATTGTCGCTGACACTCATGCTTAGAATAGGCGAGAGAGATGGCATGTAATTGGTGCCTCCGTAGTTTTGGTTTCCAGTCGCACTTGTTGTCGGCGAGTGAGAAAACCCAGCAGAAGTCGGAGCTGAAGTAGATACCCCATCACTTGTCGAGCTCACCCCACTCGACTCAAGCTGCGAACGGCTGGGACCAGCTGAGCTGGGTGTCCAGTCCTGCGAAGTAGCAGAGGCTCGCCGAGAATTGGCCATAGGCCGGAATAGGTCTCTGGTCAGATCAAAAATTTCTGATCCCATTTCTCCAATCGCGCTGGCATAACGTTCTCGTCTTATCCTCGATTCGTTTACGATAAAATCGGCAAATAAACGCACTCGATCGGCATCAGAAGCGGCGGCTGTTTCCTGTGCTGCGAAGGTTCGAAAACGTTCAATCGTGCCGGCGGCAAATTGATCTGCTGTCTGCAGTGTTGCACCTTGTTTAGAGGTGGTGGTACCTGCAGAAGGCGGTGGCCTAGAAGAGTCTCTTGGCTGAGAGCCAGATCTTTGATGTGGTGGCGGAGTTGGCAGTGCTTTGGGTGCCAAGGCAAGACCGGACAGAGTGCCAGGCTTTTTCTGGTAAGGCGAAAACGGAGGTGTTGCTGCCCCGAATCCAGGCAGCTGCGCCGAGTTCGGCCCCCGTGGTGTAGAATTTCGTGAATCGTTGAGTGCAATCGAATCGCCGGAACGTGGTGGCTCCGGACGACCTGCACTACGTGGTGTAGATTTGGTAATGGTAAGTCGTCTGCCGAGTCCATTCGCCGCGTTTGGAACCACAATGTCAGAAATATTACTTTGATGAGCAACCGCATCGATAGACCCGTGCGAGGTATGCCGGCTTTCTGTTCGACGCTGCAGAATCGTCTTGTCGTGGCGAACAGCTCCAGCTCGACTCAGGCTGCCCGTACTAGATGCTGAGCCCAGAGCTTCAGTCACTTGGTTAGAGCTTCTAGCAACTTCCGTGTCAATAGCCAAGCCGGGAGATCTCTTTGTCTCTGGTGGAGCAGGCACATGCTGCGTATCGGTATCAACCCAGTCAGCAGGCGTTGGCGGGACGGGGCCGAGTGAGGTGACACCGCTGGGTGGTGGTCGCCGCGTCGGCGGCGAGATTATCGGCACCACGTTTCGGTCTACACTTTGAACGCTTTGAGAACGCGATCCAGAGGGCGGTGGTCCAGGAGGCGGAGGCGGAAGTGGCATGCCAGGCGCCCACCTCGTCTGTGACGTCGAGCGCGATCGGCTGGACGTCGGAGTGTCAATAGCGCCAGTCGATGCCGCTCTTCGGGCAGCAGGAGGCAGTCCATCGGTAGACGGGCCGGCAACCGGGCGCTGAGGCTCAGGAGCAAAGAAAGACATGGGGCCCATGCTCCGTCGAGCGTGAGCAGCAGCATGTGCATCCGATGGACCGGCGTGCTGTTGCTCAGGCTCTTTGCGCCGCCCGAGGGAAGGCAGGCCGAATCGGCGATCGCGAGAATTTCCACGGCCTGCTGTGCCAGGGGGAGGGGGAAATGAAGGGTTTGCTAGAGGCTCAGGCGAAGCATGGTGCATCGCCAAGTTGGAGGTCATTCTCGGCGACGGCGTGGACATGGGCGCCAGTGCATGCTCAAAGGCCGTACTGACAGGCCGCTGCTGTCGACTCCTGGGAGGGCTATACGGAGGAGGAGGCGGCGCCGGGCCTATGAGAGATTAACGGTTCATTCTCACGAGAAATCCACAAGAAGCCTTGGGCAAGCTCACCTGGCGCCTCGGGTGCGTATTGGCTCTGTCTCTCTGGCATTGGCGGCGCACCGGGCGGCACCCACTCCTGGGGGTTGTATGGCTGAAGAGCACTCACAGGAGTGTTTGCAGAGAGAACGTGCGACGAGGCCATGGAGATGGCAGACATAGGCGTGCCGTGCTGCTGGCCGACAAGAGACCCAAGAGCAGAGGTGGTCAGCGGGTTGAGGCCCTGGCGCAGGCGGGCCGGGTCGCGGGGAGAGGCCATTTTGGACGGGGCCCGGTCGCGCGCAGCCGCTGCCGCCCACAGTCGGAAGATGGGCTGAGCTTGTTGTCACCGGGACCGGGTTGGTTCCAAAGATAGAAACCCCTTTGCCAATTGTGTCAAGGTCGAGTCAGGAGGGAAAACCGGCCGTGAGGCGAACGATGGAGGCGGACGGGGGCGTTGAGAGGGTGGATGCTGTGTGCTGCAGGCCGTGGCCACTCACAAGGACAAGAGACGTTGTGGCTGGCCCAGGCAGGCTACGGAGTGAACTCTCTGTCGCTATTTCTGTCTCGAATGCATTCGCGCGATCTGGGGGCCTGGGCTCCAGCAAGATGCGTCGGTCCTTGGCGCATGCAGGAGTAAACGACCTGTCTTACGATCCTGAGCTCACAGCTCAAAGGCCAAGGTGGTCAGCCAGTTTGCGAGCCCACGAGGCGGTAAAGCTATGGTACCCAGTAGTGCTTCGGTAGCGACGTACTGGTAGGAGAACAATTCAGACAAACAATCCGCGGGGAGCTCTTGAACGACGCGCGCAGCGGGCCTTGCGCAATGCCGGGGTGTGGGTGGTGGTGGTGCTGCATGCCCCTGTCTAGACTGTGTGAAGTAGACCGAAAAGGAGGGTGGTCTGAAGCACACCGGGGCGGGCAGCTAACTCCTCCAACATGAGCTTCAAGAGAGGGGCTTTTGTGGTATGCGGCACAACACATCGAATGCTGCAGTAGGCTCAAAGCGTGAAAATCCGTCTTGCCGAGAAGGAGCACAGAAAGAGGCTGGGGACTGCCACACAGGCTGTTGCTATGTATCATCTGGTCAGTTTATCGCACGCAGATGTGCCCCGGTGGCTCGATTGCAGAGCTCTCCATTCTACTTGTCAATCCTTCCATGCATGTCTCAAGAGACGAGCCCAGAATTGCTATGGCGTGCTGAACACGGCTGTAATAAAGCTGCCGCAAGCCGCTCATATCTGTACGACAAAACTGCAACACCGTTTCTATCCCCCGCTAGATAGGATGACCTTGGAGCGAGCTCCGCCTGTACAACACTGTATAGTTGCCCCATCCGTCCGAGACCACCATCGCGACCATGGCCGTATTCAAAGCGGCATGACCGCCATTTCAGAAGTATCGGCAGCCTTTGTTGATGTGAAGAATTCAAGGCCCGTCCACTGAATCGTGACCCCGGCACAATAGCGACCACTACAAGAGACCCTTGCTCAACAGTCCAATGGACGACTTGGACCAGCGCTGTCGAGCCTGATGTGCTGCGTCGTGATTGGCCACTACTGTGGACGACCCAGCTGTAGCGTGGTTGCTCGGCGCTTAACCACAGCATTTGTATGGCTTGTCTGTGCAACCTGTCGCTCCATTATCAAGTCCCGGGACGCTTGAATCGAGAGACAGAGGCCAAGCTTTGGAGAGCGGGGCTCACAGTGGTTTCTATCATGTTTACTTCTCAGAATCCACCGCCGGACTGAAGCTCTCCGCTCCAGCAAACATGTACTTGGGTTGAGTGCGGGGCCAAGTCTCCGGCTGCGGTACCTGAAATATTGTGCCACGGTGCAACAGCCAGAATCTTGGTACTATTTTTATACCCGCTTAATGCTGCCCAGTTATGGTCTCTTGCCAAGCTGCGTGCTTCAGCGTATAGAGCCGCTTTCTGTCGTCTAGTATCTTGGACAACTAATCTGCCGGCACTGATTGTGAGCTTTGGCACCATGTCTCATTTGGTGAAGAGTCAATGGAGCTGGGGCTTTTCTCAACTTCTCAAGCGTCTTCGCACTGATGGTCGCACAGCTTGTTCTCATTCATCAGGTTGTAGCGTTGTCACGGCAGAGGATGGTAGAGGACGCGGTTTTGCTTCGGAGTTGGGGTAGTTTCATGGTGCTCTCCATTTTCTGGTTCGTCTTGTTCTTTGTCTCTTGTAGAACCTCTCGTGTCGCGACAATATTCGATCCGTGACAGATCGATCCAATGTTTGTCAGCCGTTTTCGACATTAAATTGCCAGCCACTATTCGTCAATACTTGGCCGGGGCATACTCGTCGACAAAAATTTCGTGCAAATTGACAATAACCGCCGCTGGCGCATTTCTGTGTTTCGTCGTCCTGCGCAATTTTTCATAGTATTTATCGTTTCCTTGTCGATACCAGCGACCAGGAAAAAGGCAGCGCCCCACTTTGGCCGGCAGTGGGGGCACAAGCAGTTGAAATTCTAGAGGATTCTTCTCGAACCTCTGTTCTTTCTTCCTTTCCCTCGTGCTCAGCTTGCTGTTGCTCCTGCACCTCAACGCATATCGTCACTGACATTATCGTCAATCTTGCTGACCGAAATCGTAAGTAACAGTCGTCTGCATTTTATTCGTTGATCATCCCTCGCATCCTGATGAAAATCAAGCTGGCACCAGTCATAGAGTGACTTGTACTCCCTTCCTTGATGACCAAAATTGCTGTGGTCTCAAGACCCTTTCTGACACGCGCTTGTTCAATCGATTTTCTTGACATAGATTCGATGTCGCAATTGACTAACTGGTCTCTGTCAGATCTCTGCCATCATTCTTATACACATCAACTCACAATGGTTCTGCACAACCCCAACAACTGGCATTGGGTGAACAAGGATGTCTCTGCCTGGGCCAAGGAATGGTTCGAGGAGAACCTCCAGCTGGAAGCCGAGAATGGAGACGTCAAGGCCAAGATTGGCAAGATACAGTCCATGGATGGCGATGTTGATGTCAGCCAACGCAAAGGCAAGGTTATTACCATCTTCGACGTGAAGCTTGTTCTTGAGTACTCTGGTCAGTGATGCCCATCTTGTAGATGGCGCTTTTGCTAATCCTGTATAGGCTCTGCCCCCGATGCTGATGACGTTTCGGGTACCATCACCGTACCCGAAATCGCACACGATACCGATGAAGATGAGTATGTTGTAAGTAGATGTCTGATTGCCGTAGAAATTCGCCACGTGCTAAAGTGTTCGTAGTTCGATATCGACGTCTTCGCCGAATCGAAAGAGAAGCAACCCGTCAAGGACCTCGTGCGTACGAAACTGGTCCCTGAGATCCGTAAGGCGTTTCAAAAGCTTGCCCCCGCCCTCATCGCCGAGCACGGTAGAGATATTCAGCATGCCGCTGGCTCCAACCCTTCCAGTGGCTTCTCCACCCCGAAAACGTACAACCCGCCAGGCAGTGAGAGCAAGTCTGCACCCACAGCTGCCTCAAAGACTAGTGCTGGAGGTGTCGTGAACACCACGACTGTCACCGACAACGAAGAATTTCGCACGACTGCCGAAGAGCTGTATCAGACCTTCACTGATCCTCAGCGCATTGCTGCCTTTACGCGTTCGCCGCCCAAGCTCTTTGAGGGCGCTAAGCAAGGCGGCAAGTTTGAGCTCTTTGGTGGAAACGTTTCGGGCGAATATGTCGAGCTTGAGCAGAACAAGAAGGTTGTCCAGAAATGGAGACTGGCCCAGTGGCCTGCATCGCACTTCTCAACGCTGAAGATCGAGTTTGACCAAAATGACGTTGACCATGTTACCGTCATGAGGGTTACCTGGGATGGTGTCCCCATTGGCCAGGAGGAAGTTACCAAGCGAAACTGGCTTGAGTATTATATCAAGAGTATCAAGACCACTTTTGGGTATGCTGTTGCTTCCTACTCCAGAATAAGTCCATTCTGCTAACAAATAACAGTTTCGGTACCATTCTGTAAAATACACAATACATAGGATAACGATAACGCATACGGAAATAGACCAGAAGTCGAAACGCTCTAGACGGGGGTCAAAGCAATGGAGTTTGGGAAGGCTTTCACCGCGGCGGCGGAGGAAACATGTCATTTGGGTAGCATCTTTTAACGGTCTACTTTACGACCTAGCGGCGCGTAGATATGGTGGACAAGAGTCACGTTGACGAATAGATGAATGGAAGAGCCGGTGCAGAGCCTTAACGCCACCTGTTACCTGTGTGCATGTTTGCGATTCTATATCCAGTCTATCCAAAGTATGATACAGTACTTTACACCTACTTTCGTCGATGGCTCTTGAAAGGTAGCTCTTCGCGAAGTTTGCCAAATGCATATTCTTTAACAAGTATGTCTGCCAAATTATCCTTGAACCCCAAGTCGTACAAGTTTTCAACATTTCTCAGCTTCCACACCCTTTCCCAGTCTCCCTCTCCCGCAAGAGGTGGCATGCCTTGGCGAACGATGGGAGGTTGGCCGTCGGACGTGGCAATGACCGCCATCTCGGGCTCGACAGGCCAGCGGGGACAAATGGGCTCAATTGTGAAATCTCTTTCACGGTCACGGTTTACTGGGCGAGTGAAGGCATACCCGTCGGCCATGTCTTCGCCCATATCAGACCACTTGAGCGACTCGTTTGTGGTCGTGCCGCAGTAGACATGGTAGAGCGTGTAGCAGAGTAGGGCCCACACGAGTGGCGACGTGAGAGCTGCGAGGAGAGTCGTGGCACCGAGGCTAATATCGCGCTGCATGGCCCAGCTCCAGGCAACGAGATAGTTGTTGAGGCCGTAGCCTGCAGGCGGCCACACGGACCAGCCTGGATAACGACCCTTGACGACGCCCGAGAGGATTGAGAGGCCGAGGATGCCACCGTATGAGGTCAGAATGGCAGTGGAAAGAAGAAGCGAAAGGAACCAGTGGTGGTTGCCGTAGCCAACGCAGAGGTTGATAAAGACGCAGTGGTGATCAGCTTTGGCGATGCAGCGTTTGCAGATGCTGCAGTGCTTGGAACGCGCTGGCTTGAGGAGCTTGCACGTTTCGCAGTAGTGGCCCGGATGGAAGAGCGCGTGGTCGTAGGGGTACAGCGACATGTAGTAGGCGTGCGTTTCGGGGGTGATGAAGCCGGGGTCGCTGTAGCAGGACAGGTACAGGAATGTGTACGGAAGAGCCACAGCAATGAGGGCGGTCAGCTTGGTGAACCAGCCAATGTAGGACCAGGCCGCAGGAAGGAACATGTACTCGCCCCCGACGAGCATGGCAAGAAAGAATATCTTGGTCATCATGTTAGCTGGGTTCGGGGCGAGCCGGCGGGCGAGCATACGACTACGCTGGGATGCCTGTCATACAGTATGCGGTTCACGCCGCGTGTCAGACCACCAGAGACTCTACCACCTGTGAGACGCTGGTCTACGGCTGTGACGAATTTTGGGATATGAATCCATATTGTCCGATGCAATGCGCCTATTGGCGTATGCCTGCAGAACGTCCGGAGCGACCATGTCAGCGAGAAAATGGCACTGGGCGCGAAAACTGCCGTCTGTGGAAATGCGCCTCTTACCGGAGAGCTGGGATTCGGCCAAAGAATGTCACAAAAACACCAAAAGAGATGACGAGAACGAAAATGGCGACTCTGGCCAAAGGACCCATGACTGCGTTTCTTATCCAGGTGTCGCGGTCACTGAGAGCGGGCAGCCTGTTTGCTGCTTCGACACGGCGCAGCAGTAATAAAGGACGGAGACGTGGCCTGTCAGGCGTTGACTTTGAAAAGGCGTCAGCGTCCTCTCACTTTGTTCATGATGAAAGCAAGTGATGCTCCTGACCCAGAAAAACAACTTCGCACGTGGAAGAACGATGACCGTTGGCGGTGGTAACTAGGCTGTGCCTTTGCACGCCAGCTTTCGTGGCTAACCCTGGCGTTCGTGTCTTTGTACGCCCCGAGACAGTGTCAGTGTCAGGACAGTACCGCCACGTGATCACGCGATACACGGCAATCACGCGGCAGTGCGCCAGAAATTAAAACGTATCCCAAGAACACTTCTACTGACGTCAGGCGGCCGAATAAATAGAGCCTGTCGGGAGCTCTTATCTCAAGGCTGCCAAGATACCCTTTTGGACAATGTTGTACGTTTTTTTTTTGGCTACGACGCAACACAATCTTGGACAACTACGCTTTCGCAAATAGCGCGCCGGCTTAGCCCTATTTACGCGTCTGCCGCCAGCTAGCGAAGGGTTCACTATAAATTATATACGAGCAACAGGACGACGAAGAAATGTCTGGTGGGATCACATACAACGGAATACCAGTGGTGAATGGGGGACGCATTTTTGATGGTCTGAAGTTTTGGGTCGCCCAACGAGTGCCCATGCGCAGTACCATCATAGACCACATTCAAGTGAGCGACATCAAACATATTGAACACGGTCCAGTGTAAAGGCTGACTACGTACCTGGTTAGAACAACAGTGGCGCTGTTGTACCGCTGGAGAAGGATGCCGATTATCTCGTCGCAGATCATGCTCGCAAGGATGCGCCCAGCGGCTCCATCTCCTGGAAGTTCATCACCGAGTCTGTCCAGAATGGAGTTGTGCAGATCCCCGATCGCTACAAGATTGGACATGCACCAGCAGACCCACGGCAGATTGTCTCAGAGAGACCCAACAAACACTCAAGGGCCGCTTTCACGGACGCGGAGGACATCATGCTTGCAAGCTGGGTACTGGCCTACAACTCCAATCAGACAGGCAATGAAATATACAAGCGCTTTGAAACTATGGTATACTAGCCGGTGCTGACGCCCTCTCTGAAGAAATCAACAACACTGACTCGGAATAGCACCCTAGACATACCTGGCAGTCGTGGAGGAATAGATACGTTAAGAAGCTCATGCTACTACCTCGCGAATCTCTCCTGAGACTCGCTTCCAAAGCAGCGGACGAGCCATCGTCCGAGGCTGTCGACGCAGGGCAACCCGACCAAGAACTTCCGGATCCAAGAGAGCTGATGCTTCAGCGTCAGGGGCAAAGAGTTCAGCAGGAAACAGCGCTGCAAAGGGCAAAGACTCGAGCCAGGCCACCGTCAGCCGCCGAGGTCCAGACTTCGGCGCCGCAGCTACCATCATCGCCGCCACCACCGCCGCACCCACCCCAGGCTGCCAAACAAGTCGATACAACCATGACAGAAGCCAAGAATCAATTTTATGAAGATTTGCAAATGTTCTGCGAAGGCTACGGCGTCGAGATAGACCCTACACAACAAATTGCCAGGCAGCCCGTGGAGCTCTGGGAGCTTTCCAAAGCTGTCAGCGATCAGCGGCTACCTGCTGAGGAAATTGACTGGCTTCGCGTCGCCGAGGAGCTTGGATACGAGTGGCCCGACATAAACGCTGCGGTGTGGGCCCTCCAACAGTGCTATGAAAAGAATCTCGCCGAGTTTCTCGACGTCATGGAAGACGCTTGTAAGGACGGCGATGACGTAGAAGTTCCGGAGCTGACAACAGCTGCCTCCCCAGAAGTGGAAATGCACAACATGCCAACCTCGTCAAGAGAACAACTGCCTTCGTCGCCGCCTGCTCGCTTCTTGCCGGCGAAACGGCCCATCGATGCCGACGGCGAACTCGATATTCCTACACCTGTTAAGCGACGCCGTCTTTACATGCCCCCCGAGATACCCTCTACACCCGAAGCAAAACATCGTCAGCCCATGCCCAATACCAGCAGGCTTCTCGCAGAGATCGCGACACCGGTCCAGCTTGAGACGCAGGTTCCCAATCTGCATACACATGAGTCGTCCTTTGATATGACGCCATCGCAACAGCTACAATCCGAGCACATCAACAGCAGCCCCACACCGCTGCGACTTAACAGCGCAGCGCAGAACCGCCACATCGGCGCCGCCTCGAAGCATAGCAGCAGCAGTGCTAAGCGGCGTGTCCTCCCCAAAGACTTCAAGCCTCGAGCGATGCCCAACGAGGTAGAAGAAGGACGGCGGTTGACCAGTGTCCTGGACAATGACGCGAATGCATCGTTCCCCGGGGCTTTACCCAACGCGCAGCCTCCGGCCCGGCCCCTCGGCCCTCCTGCGCAAGCTGCTCCGCGCCGCCTGAGCAAGAAGCAAGAGCTCAGCGATCTTATTCAGTACTATGAATCGCTGGGGTACGCACACAAGACGGTCATTGAGGGTCTGCAGCGGACGACCATGACGCCGGGGCTTGCGACCGTTGTGATGCAGAGCCTGCAGGAAGGAAAAGGCGTGCCGGCGCATCACGAGGGTATCTGGACGGCCCGCGACGATACAGGCTTGCGGCTGGTCGCGGCCGTCGAGGAGTGGGAGACAACGGATGGACTGGACGCGGCGAAGATGAAGGAGGTGCGCAAGGCGCATCGCGCGAGAGATCGACTGCGAAATAAGCATGGTGAGGAGCGCATGGCACTGCGGCTCAAGTACCTACGGGCGAGCGACAGCCTGACGGCTGCTGCGAACGAGCAGTCAAGTTGAACTATTTTTATGGATGAGGAGCTTTCGATTATACTGGATGAGAATTGGCATACATTGGCGTTCTGACTTGCTCTTTTTTTTCAAATGGCTTGCCACAGATAGCATTAATCAGGGTGGGTAAATCAAGTAGCATTGATATCCTTGCAAGGAAATATGAGCCCGTTCCGTGTGAAGTGTAACTCTTCTGTATATCCTCAACGAATGGTAAGGCGACTCTCAAGCGGACTAGCATGCGATGACGCAATCATGCACTACGCCGGGCACCATGAAACGCACTGGCAACTTTGCTCGTTCATGACGACTGCTCTTTTATGCCACCGAGACTGACACGATGCCGGAGGCTAACCCAAACGCTCTAGGGCCACAAGCTCATCAGCCTATTGGGGAGTCACCGGTCCGCCTGCGCTAGTACTGGGCATGGTGTTCCCATCCGGCTGGATGGAGGAGCTCGAGGGCTTATTCCCGGACCTTGAAATTGTCAGCGAGTAGGATAAAGGCATTGATGGAGATGGATCGCCCCAAGACCTATCGGATGACGAATGGAGATCCGCCACGGTTGTAGTCACCGGAAAGACGCTGCCCAGGCCGGAGCTGCTGTCCGATCTGCGCTACATCTCCCGGATGACTACACTCCGCCAAATAACGAGCATAACCCAAGGGATGCGCATAATGAAGGGGAAGAATTTCGGTTGTTTCTTATGCATATAGAAGCTGCTGGCCAATGTTTAGTTTGTCAGCTTTGTCTAGAATGGCACTGCGGAGGGCAAACATCACTTATAATCAGCCCGCGATACCAGAACAGTGTCGTCTCGTCGTCCGACTCTCTGCCTTTCTTGCGGCCGGCGACAATCTCGCCAAGCTCGGCATGCAAGCCGTCTTCCGTCAGCCTCTTCCTTGTCCACGTGCTGCCGTAGCAGAGCGCCCAGCGGCAGACCCTTGCGGCACTGGGCCCAGTCGTCCAGCACCATCTTGTCCATAATGTGCGGCAGACAGTATACCATGGCGGGAGAGCTTCAGCTGTCCCTCATCCGCGACAAGCCTCGGCTACGCGTTTTCCTGAAAGTCCTTGAAATGGAGCAGTCCTTCGGATCGAAGAAGCTTCTATGCTGCGTTTGCATTGGCTTCACGCACAAATGGAATGTCGGTATCATGGCTTGCAAACCCTGTTGGCATTCAACCATGGCAAGCGAGGTACACGCGGGCAGATGTCCACGATATGGTGGTTTTGCTGCCTAATAATCTAAGATGATATTGCCATCACCTGTTATGATTACATTTGACAGGCTCGTTACAAATCTACTTGCCAAACTGTGCTCTTGGCAATTGGTATCGACCACAGTCGGCAAAAGACGGCAGTTTTTTTTATGTACGCGTCCACTCTACTATGACGTGTCAATCAATAGACTCTGCGACATATGCATCGAAGATATCCGCGAAACAGTGCCCCTCAATCCTTCTCCAGGCCCCCTCTTGCGGGTTTTATGAGGACGCGCCCAAATGCAGCCACATGTATGCAGGAGCTCGCAGCCTCGTATGTGTAGCTCCGCAAACAGTGCGCACGCACCGGCAAGAACACTGCCAGGCTTCGACAAGGGCTCGTATGCCATGGGAATCCAGTATCAAGAAATCATGTTGGGCGGCGAAAGTGACCTGCGCGCAGTTGCAGCCACCATCTCCGCAGATGCGTTGGCAACCTATCAGACAAGCACTCTCATTCTTTCGTCGGTATTCTTTGCAGTGCCTTTTTGTGATGCAGGTCTCATTCGGCGTGGCAAAGGTACTGGAAAAGGTGCCAACTATACATCAGCGATAGCGGTGGGAAGCTACAGGTCATTACTAGATGTTCAGAGTCAGCTCTCTTCCCAAATGTCATATGTAATACTCAGAGCGTCTTTAGGTCCTTGCAGACTCGGGACAGAAACCTTGTGGGCCTGTATAGATACGTACATCAAAACGCCAACATTGTGATATCTGATCATGGTTCGCAAGACGGTCCTGCTCCAAGACACAGCTAGGCTGATTTCTCCCCATGTTCATCCTGTCTCTTTCGAGAGCCTTGGGGCGCCTTTGCACTCTGACAAGGCATTCTTTTCTTGAAGCATTACTCCGATCATCATCCGCCTCATCCGGCCGTGGGAACAGTTACAGCCTTTGGCCCTGCCGACACCTCTTGGCGACGCCCGACGATGGGCACAGGGACCTGGATTTTTCGCCGATGACTGAGTAGTGTGGAGGTACCATATATGGCCAGGTTCACATCATACACTATTAATATGGTCGGCGTCATCGCAAGCCTTCTTTGTACTACCAACACTGCGAAGCTGTGGCAGGCTACCAACACAGTTCTTGACCCCCATACAAGAGCCACTTGTCAAGGGCGCAGATAAGACGCTCCGCTGTGAAAGGGGAATTTGGCCATTGAATAGCTTGTTCAGATGATTCGACTTTTATCATCTGTTTAAACGGGTGATCAAACGTGCTCACTCACCATCCATCATGATTTGCCGCCAACAGCGTCTTGTGTGTACGTGTACGGAGCCTTGCACACCCCGAGATGCATACTTGGCCAGTCAATAAGGCTCAGAGAACATCTATGGAGAACATTGTGGAAAAGCTTTATTGAATGATATAGCGGGTGCATGCATGCGAGGACACGTCGAGCCACATATTGCAGGGCTCGCAGCCTTGCCTGGCGGCGTGTAAGTCCTTGCTCGGACTGCAGCACGCCTCTCAGGCGCTCAGATGATCAAATGACACCATTTATTGCCAGAAGGAAAATCTGTTCAAAGTTCTGAGAGGTATATATCTACTTCAACACAGATGGCATTCGCTGCTTGATACCCCTACGCAAGGCATTTCAGCATGTACAATCTCTCTCTCATCTCCCCTGGCTGGGATGGGGTTGAGTACCAAGCATCCTGGACGCTGGACATACTGTCCAGAATCACTCCAATACTCTCTCAAGATACTTCAGATGCCAGACGTACCCTCGCTCTTACCGTCTTGCTGGTCTTGCTTCTGATCCTTGCTGTCCGTAAACTTGTGACGGCGCAATGTCACCTGCGAGACTTTTCAGGCCCTTCCTGGGCCGCCTACACTCGACTGTGGCTCTGCAGGACCCTTGCTTCCGGCAAATCGGCCCAAATCTTTGTCGACGTGAATCATAAGCACGGCGCCATTGCCCGCGTTGGGCCGAATCACCTCGTCACCAGCGATCCCGACCTGACGCGACAGATGCTCGCCGTCGGGTCCAGGTGGCGACGCGGACCGTGGTACGACGCCATCCGCATCGACCCGCGCGTGACAAACATTGTGTCGGAGCGGGATCCTCGCGTGCACAACGCCATGCGGCGTAGAATGACACCCGGCTACGCAGGCAAGGACATTCAAGGTCTAGAGGAGGCCGTGGACGAGCGCATCGATGGGTTCATATCCCGCATCGAGAAGCACTGGATCTCCAGCGACAGACTGACAAGGTCGTTTGAGATTGCAAAGAGGATCCAGTACTTTACCATAGATACGATTACGCATCTCTGTTTCGGGAAGCCCCTGGGCTTTGTCGACTCCGACTCGGATCAGCACAACTTTATCGCAACGATAGAAATGCAGCTACCAATCGTGCAGCACTTTTCGGTCATGATAGCAGCCAACGCGGTGCTCAGGTGGGTGTCTGCCGTGCCTTGGGTCAGAGGGCTCGTCGTGCCCTCTGCTGCGGACAAGACGGCGTCGGCGTCATCATGGGAGTACGTAGAATGCCAGTCGACCACGAATTGTCTGGCTGACAATTGCATAGCTATCCCGGCAAGTCATCGATGGCCGCTTGAACGAAAGTGAGAAGCCCAAGCCTGATATGCTGGGGTCTTTTCTGAAGCGCGGACTCAGCCCTGACGAGGCCGAGATGGAGATATCCATTACACTGTATGAGACTTGCATTGTTCCCTGGTTCACTCAGCAACATTGGAGATGTATCTTTTGGTGTGTCGTACACGAGTATACTAATCATAGAAACAGCGTCGCCGGTTCGGACACTACTGCCACAGCTCTGCGCGCGACACTCCTGTCAATCATCTCGACACCGACAGTGTACCAGCGCCTCAGCAACGAGATTGCCACGGCCGAGGCCCAAGGCAAGCTATCGTACCCAGCTCGCAACGACGAGGCTCAGAAGCTGCCCTATCTACAGGCCGTCATTCGCGAGGGTCTTCGTCGGTTCCCGCCCATCACGCAGCTCCGCGAGCGAGAAGCGCCGCCCGAAGGCGTCCAGCTGCCCGACGGTCGACGCATCCCCGGCGGCACGTTTGTCGGCCTCAACGCCTGGGACACGCAGCTCGATGCCGTCTTTGGTGCTGACGCGCACGTGTTCCGGCCCGAGCGATGGCTCCCGGCGAGCTACGACGATGGCGGCGGCCAGCGACTGGCCGCCATGGCCAGGGTCCAGGAGCTCATCTTTGGCCACGGAATGACGCGCTGCTTGGGCATTCCGATTGCCATGATGAATCTGAACAAGATGCTGGTGGAGGCAAGTCTCGACCCCCTGCGTGGCTCATCGCAGTGGCCTCGTTGCTGGTTTTGGGCAAGTTGACTAACACCGCAGCAGCTGTTTCGCAGATACGATATACAGGCTATAAACAGCCAGAAGCCGTGGACTAGTTTGTGCTACGGTATCTTCTTTCAAAGCGACTTTTACGTGAGAATCACGCGAAAGGGCTCGGAGTGTGTTGGAGCTTCAGACTAGAACGGTGCTGGGCAGTGGCGACGGCATGTGATTGTGGTCGCGAGAACAGTGTACATTGAGGAATTACATGTAGACTCTGAATATACAATCTGAAGTTTGCAGTGTTATTAACAAATTCGCTTTCGCCTCCCTCTTAGCTGCATGTCCTAGGCGGGCTTCTGGCCGGGCTTCCGAAGCCAGCGGGCGGCATCGCGTAGGGTGTCGTCTGACAGTATGTTCAAAGGATACTCCCTCTGCGCGCTATAATAGGGCGTTGACGGCATTGATAATGATTGGGAAATGTGTCTTTTCAAAATGATAAAACACAGCGCTGTATCCGAGGCCATCTTGGCAGTGCTTGGCCGTGTAAGAGCCAACGCCTATACCACAAGGATGTTTTAGAATGTGTACCCGAGTCACAAATTGGGCTAGTAATACATTGGAAAGATTTGTATGCTTGCGTTTCATTTCCTTTAATCAGCATTTTGCAGAAATTTTCCGCCATTGTTCACGAGAATGAGCAAAACACAGCACTGGGTTCCACGAGTTGAATAAGCCAGTACTTTGGAGCTTCATCTCGTTCAAGCGCGTGTATATCAGCGCAAGTCAGAAACTTGAAATGTTTCTCCCAAAATCCGTCCTTTCACTCGACATATGTTCCTGCAATTTTTGGCGTCCCTCTTTCCCCAATCTCATCCATCTGCTCTGCCACTTTTGGGTTCCGAGATGACAGCTACCCACATTTCCCAGAGCCTGTGCAAAACCAAAACTCCACTGCGTCATCACCATCCCACGGTCTGGTCTGCCTCTGCCATCATCCCATCGACCGTCTCCCATCCCACCTCACCGCCGAACACCGCCCTCTTCTCAACAATGGACGGCTCCAACGGCAACGACGCCAGCAACGGCGGCGGCGGCAGCAACACCCCTCCCAACCCGCAGCAGCAGCAGCAACGCATGCACCCCGTCGACAGCAGCCGCGCCGTCCGCGCCGAGCTCGACGCCAAGCGCCGCGCCAACATGGAGAAGCAGCGCCGGTACCAGCCCTCTGTGCGCGAGCAAATCGGGCGCGTCTTTGGCGACACCGCCCCGGCCTGGTACGCGCGCATGCGTCTCCTCACGCGCGCCTCGTACGCGCAGCTCGCCGAGTACAGCGTGCTCGGCCTCGCCGTCGGCCACGACCGCCTCCTCAGCGACGCCGAGGCGCGCGCCGTCGCCGAGCACGTCGCGCGCGGCGCCGACCGCATGGCCCTCATCAGCTGGGCGCTCACGGGCGTCGCCGCCGGCCTCACCTGGCGCGGCCGCCGCACGCTGCGCTTCCCCCTCTGGACGCCGCAGGTCATCCCGCCGCCGCGCGGCGCCGTCCTGCGCAAGACCATGTGGCACGGCGCCCGGTACGTCGCCTACTCGGTCGCGACGAGCCTCACGCTCCAGGCGCCCCTCATGGCGTACAATGTCATGTACGAGAAGCGGCAGATGGCCGGCGACGAGCGCCTGCGCCAGCTCGTGCGCGATGAGGATGGCAGCCATCTGGACCGGAAGGAGGAGGCCGATGACGACTGGTCCGCCTCGTTTGGCGGCGGCGGAGAGGATGCCCAGCAGCAGCAGCAGCAGTCGATACAGGAGGCGGCGCAGACTGGCTGGGACACGTACAAGCAGTCGGAGCAGCAGCAGCAGCAGTACGGACAGAAGATGCAGTCACAGGCTAGCAACGCCGGCTGGGACAGCAGCAGCAGCAGCAGCACCTGCGGCCAGTCATCAACTCCATCCACGCAGCAGCCCACTTCTGGCTGGGATAGCGCCGCCGCCATCGACGATGCCTCGCCCGTGGCCGGGTCAGCGCCCAGCGACTCTTCATACGGCAACGCCAGCGGCGGCAGCTCGACCTGGGACCGCCTCCGTCAGCAATCACAGCGCACCTCCTCCCAGCCACAGCAGCAGCAGCAGCAGCAGCAGTGGGGTCGTCAGCAGTCGCAGCCGCAGCAGCCTGGTGGGCAGCTGTCCTGGGGCGATGCGGGTGACGGCGCGGACCGCGCGGCGCAGGACAAGGCGCAGAAGGAGTTTGACCAGCTCGTGGACCGAGACCGTCAAGGCGAAGCACAGGGACGTTCTGGATGGAGCGGGCGGTAGGGAGTGTGACTACGTTGGATCGAGGGCGACAAAGTGCCGTGTATAATCATTGTGTATAATAAAGTTCCAGATAGCAATGCATGTCAATTCTTTCTCAAGTTCGACTTGTATGCTAGCATATACGCGTGGCGATGAGAAAACTACTGCACAACCCAGTTTGATTGAAACAGCCCATCAATGAAATGCACTCAGATTTAAAACACAAATCCAAACAAAATCTCGTTTACATCTAAGAAATGTCTTCACCTTCAGTTTGCACAAGAGGCACGTCTCCAATATCCTTCTCCGTCACAGCCGCTCCATGCGCGGCGTCTTGTTCATGGAGTTTCGGGGCAGGCTTCTGCTCAACCTCGGGAGTGGACAGCTTGGCACTTGCAATGTCCTTGCTCGTCTCGTCAACCGTTTGGACAGCCGGCTTAATCGCAGGCGTGTGCACAGCAGCTGATGCATCAATCGTGGCCGCTGGCGTAGGTTCCGCAGGGTTGGTCTGGGCGGTGATGTCAAGCTCACCACCAACGGGACCAGCTTCGGGCCCAGTCACATCGGCGCTGGGCCATTTGACCAAAGTGGGCTCTGGTTCTCTACCGGTTTCCTTTGTGAGTGGGCTATCGATGCTGGACTCATGGCTGATCGTTTTGGACAAGTGCTCAGTAGAATCTTGGCTGCTGGCTTTGCCAAGCGCCTTCGGGGGTTGCTGGGTCTCGCGCAGCTCCTCGGCAACGATACGTCCTTCTTCTGGGTCGATGCTCCAGAGAGTTTGTGGCTGAGATATGGAAAGTACAGAAGCAGATGGCTCCTTTACAGGTGATGCCGTCTTGGCGGGAGCTCTGCGTTGAGGACCCCGGGCGCGACTTTTCCTGGCATCAGACAACGGGGCCTTTTCCTTTTCAGCCTCTTCTTCTTCCTGTGCCGGATCGTCCTTCTTTGGAGCCTGCGGTCCGAGTTGGAGACGCTTGTTCAGATCGCTCATGAATCCCGCTTGCAGGGCTGCAATCTTTCCGCCAACAGGGCGGCTAGGCACGGGTGGCTTTGGCGGCTTGACAGCCTCTCCATCCTTTGAGTCGCTCGAAAGCTTCTTGGCGGGACGAGAGGGGATTTGAGGCTTGGGTTTGTCCGAAATCGCAGGCGGCTGCTTGGCTACATCGTCTTCAGAAGCTTGCTTGGGCTTGGGTCGGCTTGGAACAGCAGGTGCAGCTCGTGGCTCTTCGGCGACCTTCTCAGCGGGTCGTGGAGGAAAGCTGCTTTGTCCGGCCTTTGTCCTGCCGGCTTGCTTCTCATCCGACTGCTGATCGGGGTTGGTTTCGTCTTCCGCGGGCGACTCGGACAACGTGGTTTCCTGGCAGTGGCTTTCAGGAGCATCCTCCCAAACGTCCTTGCTCGGGAAACGTCTTGCGCCGCTAGAAGGCCGAGACACACCGAGATGCGATTGACGATCAATCCATGTCGGCTTTGTGTCGGCAGACAGCGGCAAAAAGTTGTTGGCACGCCCGCGAGCCTCCTTCTCGGCCAGCTCTTCCTGATACTGGGCGAAAGCCTGCGCGGGTGTGATAGACCTGTTTTCGGAAAACGAAGATTTGGACTTGGGGCGTTGATTTTGTTCTTCGACGTCTGGTGTTGAAACTTCTGTGGAGTAATGGACACTGTTTGGTGCATCTTCCCAGATATCCTTACTGGGGAAGTGGCGGCTTGATCTCTTCTCAGCAGCAGCCTGCTTCTTTTCCTCTTCCTTCTTTTCTTCGTCAAAGAGTGGTTCATATTCTTCAAGGTCTTCGAGCGGGGTGGAGCTGAAACCACGTTCGTGCTCGGCATCGTGAACAATAGTGGGATGGCGGATGCTGGGCTTCTTTGGCTCGTCAGCATCGTAAGAGCGGGAGCGGTCAAATCCGGGGCGGATGGCGGGATGCTGAGCCGTGGCATCGGGGCCGGCATCAATTTCGTCATCGGCAAGAATGGGAGCGTGATAGTCCTCCGCTTCTGGGTTCTCGGCACCGTAAGAGTAGTGCTCGGGATGCTTTGAGTCGTCGACATGAATGGCATGGAGTACAGAGGACCTTTCGTCGTCTGAAGGCTTGGAAGACGAACTGTCTCCTGGGAAATAGCTGCTTCCCTTTTCAGCCTGGGAAGACTGTTGGGGGGTAGAAATACGGTGTGCGTATTCATCACTAGCGTGGTAGGCAACATCCTCAGTGGGTGTAGAGGTAGCTTCGTTGTAGAGACCTACGTGATGTGTTAGGCTGTGAGAGGCTGCATGGTGGCGCTGCGCAGTACTTACTAGAGGAGGGCCGACGCTTGGCGGTGTCGCGAACCATGCGGTTGAGATCGTTCTTGCTCATGGCATAATCGTTCTGGCGGTGGTCATGGATGTGATGCTTCTTGTGCTTGCCCACGAGCTCGGGATGCTTTTCGTAGTAAGCCTTTTCCAGCTTGTCCTGGGGGTCAACACCGTGGCCGTGTAAGCCGTAGCTGCCCGGGGGCATGTTACGGGCCGAGTGCTTGCGGCTGTGGTGTCGCTTGCCTTCGTCGGGGACAGGTGAAGGGGCTTGCACGTCGCCAAGATGACTGTTCATGGGAACACGCTGTCCAATCTTGGGAATGCCATGCTCGTCATCAGTGTGGTTGCCATGATCACTATGCGCCGAAAGAGTTGAGCTGGGACGTCGGATGGGATCACGAGAGGTCGAGCGACCGGTTCTGTGGGAAGACTTGCCGAAGCCTAGAGAAGCAGCCCTGTCCGAGTCTGTTCTCGTGACGGTCATGATCTGCTGCTTGGCGGTATCGGGAGGAAGAGAAGGCTTGGGGGCATGCAGCTTGAGGTTGTCGCCGACGGTTCGGGTCTGATGGGAAGAGCCAAGCTGAGCCTCGGCATCCTTGTCCAAGGCGCCATACTCGAGGCCTTCCTCTCCAAGCGAGGGCAGAGAGACGCTGGCGGGGCGGTCAACGGGCTCATTGAGGGTGCCATACTGCTCGTGGCCCGAAGAGGAGCTGGTCGGGCGCTGGGCCTTGGGGTGAAAGCCGCCGTGCAGAGGCGACTGCGCAAACCGGTCACTGCTAGAGGGCCTCTGCTGCTCGAAACTCTTCTTAGCAGGTCGAGCAGGAATACTCGGCACCTCGGCAGCTTGAGCTTCCTTGCTGGGGCTCTTGGAAGGCCGCGCAGGCACAGCAGGAGGTGCTGGGGCGCTCATATTTTTTTTATTATTATATGCTAAGTATGATTTCGAGGTGTGGGTAATAGAGGCCGATGACGATGATGTGATTTGATGAGCTCTATAGGGAGTCGTTAGCACACACGCTGGGTTTGAAGCCGGTGAAGCAGCGTCGTCCTCGGCTCCCAGCGATTGCATGTCGCAGAAACGACGCAGCAGACAGAGGTTCGGTGCCAGAAGCAGCAGATTCTTCGACGCTGTCACCAATTGGGCAAAAGCAGCGCAACGCAGATATCTACAAGCCAACGTGACAGGCGAACAGCCGAGGGTGGCTAGGAGCTTCGATTGCGTGAGTGCAACTTACCGAAACCAGGAGCTGTCAATTTGGGCGTCGATGGACGGCCGAGTGTCTTGTCGGGGATGCTGCAGACTCTGGCAGAGCAAATGAGGCGGTAATGACGATGCACCAGAAGCTGAGAGGCGGTAGGACGATGGGAAACGGCTTACAGGCCTGGAACGAGGCGATTGGCGTCTTTTAGACTCGCAATAGACTCTTGGGTTATCATTAGAGGGCCAGCGATTGGAGGAAGACGAGGCAGTGGGGGGGGGTTCAGGAAGCAGGGAAGCAAGTGGCCGGACGGTTACGGTGGCAGGATGCGGGCGAGCGACAGTGCAATGATTGCATCAGTGACAGACAGACAGCTCCGCTGCCGAGTTGTGGGCCTAGAAGTGCCACAGTGCCAGCGGGTTGACAAAACAGACCGCCGATACAGTCAATAGAGCTCACTTTTCATAACCGCAGATATTACGCTACAATTAAGGTGTCTTTTTAAAACTGAGGTCCTAGATGCAAAATAGAGTAAAGAATACTATAGTATTTATTTTACATTTAAAAATAATTATTAGCACCTAAGACTAGCCGCTTCTCCGCGTTGCGCAAGGAATAGTACTGGCGGTCTGTTTTGTCACCCCTTTGAGTGCCAGTGAGCGGTCCACGGTCTGAGGGCAAGCTTCAGTGGTATCGGTGCGCTGAACAACGCTGCGCTAGTGCCCCGTAACGCTAAAATACTTCCCCCGTCACTCAACGCAGCGCTGCAGATTGCCTGGATGTGGTGGGGCTCAGGCACATGACCCCATCGCTTGCAGACAGATTGGCATGCCGACGCTGGTGATGCATCCAGGAGCAGCTTTTGGCTAGGTTTGTTTCAACCCAGACACCGATAAAACGCATCAGGCTGGCATCCGCCGCGGACGTAGCACTCATGACAGAATTATCACTTCTGTCTAGTATTGTGGCGGGCTGTATCACAATGGGTGGCGTGCGCCATAAACATACGACCAGTCTTGTGGTGGGGCTGCTGCTGGCGATCGCCCCTCCATACCTAGGTAGCCTCCAGTCACGATCGCTTCTCCGTCAAGAACACACTGCACAAGTGCAAGCAAACGCCTATGGGTGAATAATTCGTTTGTTCTTTGTTTCTTTTACAACAGAATGTCTCAAATACCAGCAATTAGAAGAATCCACACCACAACTGTGTCGCCTATGCACCGCTCGTCATCCTTCCCAGTGAAGCAAACGGGCACAGTGAGCCGCATGTAAGGAGCCGCAGCTCTCTTCCATCTCTACCACACATCATGATTGTAGCTCAGCCAACCTTATTTCTTCACAAGTTTTTTTTGATTTTTTTTGTAACCCTTTCATTCATCTTGTAATCATCCTGAGATTTTGCTCCTCTATTAGCTCTACGCCATGGCGTCGCACAACGCATACGCTGCGTATAAGCGGGACAACAAATACCTGCTACATTGGATGATCAATACTTCCATTGGCATCATCCGGCGTCTTGCCGCTGGAGAAACCTCGAGTTGCATACCGCTTTCCGTCAATTCGACTGGCGAGACCACAGTTGCGGAGCTTGTCGTCATGTCCGAGATTATTGCCAACCACATTTCGCCTGTCCCAACTCTTATTTATCGCTTGCTCAATTCGGTCATCAAAGCACGGGTGGCTGCGTATACCTTCTTTGTCAAGGCGGCAGCCGAAACTCAAGACCCTAATCTCGAGGAGCAAAACGCAAGTCACAAACACTTCATCGACGCCTTGGAAGAGATGCTCCAAAATTTGGGTGGCCAAAGTCGGTCCGACGCCGAGGCGCCCAGTGATGAGAATGAAGATGCAGCAATCGAGCAAGTCATTTTTTTCAACAAATTTGCTGCTTTGCAACTTGACGGTTTGGACGATGGGGAAGACCAATCCGACGATCCAGAGGCCCAGCAGAAGAAAGGCCAGAGACAACCTCGGCCAAGAAAGTCCAAGGGAAAGAAAAAGAACAGGTCGAAAACAAAGCGGCAACAGCGAGCAAGCAAAACGGAAGATCCCCTCGAATCTTTAACTCTCGAAAGCTACCGCATCATTAAGGACAATGAATATCTGGTTGCAGTGTTTGAACTGGTTACTAAGTCTGCGACCTTGAGAGAGTCGGTTCAGTCCCATTGGCGTGCTGTTGCCTTACGATGGCGAACATATTGCCGTCGCAGGAGCAGTGTCCGATACCGCCATCGCCATGACCAAGCGGACCTCCTCCGAGCTTTATGTTGAATTTCCTGGCCACGACTCCTTTGAAACCGTTACTCGCACCATCACCCGCGGCCGCAATTTTGACACTCTGTGCGACTTTCCGGTCGCTCTTCACACCGCCGAGGGCGGCCAAGCTGCCACCAAGACACAAGCTCGGGCACAGGATATTTGAGGGCAGCTTTCCATCTATGTATATCTCGACCTGCTTGATTTCATCCATGACTTTCAAAAGACACATTCGAGAAAGCCCACAAAACAAATGCTCAAGCAGATTGCAAGCTGGGACCCCAAGGCAGATCTACGACAGCTCAGCCGGGACGAGAGAATTCGCTGGCGCCGCGTATACACAATCGCCTTGCTCTACGACATGGTCAACGTATCTTTGAGCTTTTGCAAGGGCCTTGTCGGTTGGGCCGAAAACTCTGCCTATTTCAGACACTTTGGACTACCCTTCTTTGGTCTCAATGAGTTGGCCAGCTTCACTGCCTCCTTGGCCAAGCAAAATTACGGCACAGACATTACAAAAAGAATCCTTCCCCATCACGTGTTCCAGTTGCAATGCATCGTCGACTCCATGACAGTCTCCAGGGGCTGGGTTGTTGGCTCCTACAGCGGCGACACTTTGACTGCACCACCAGACAACTTTGTCGTCCGCCGAGACTTGGACAGCTTTCGATTAAACAAGGAAGACGAAGATGGCCGAGGATGGATTCAATCTCTGAGAGACGTGATTCGGATTTTGGCAAGCGACGACTATTTTTGGGAGAACGCTCCCGGGGAGAGAGTTCCTAAACTTCTCGGTTTTTTCCACGATTGCCTGGGGTTGTTCTTGGGAAACAGCTTACTTAATCCTGCGATTCATAGGTCTTGTTTTCCTGCCATCAGCTGTGGTGGATTGTGGGATTTCTCGCCATTTCTTTGCGGCGTCGAGTTGCTTGAGGGCTTGGAGTTGACATACCCCGCAGGAATGTATACTTGGACAAAGATGCCAGAGGTGATAGTGGTTGTTCATCTGTACAACAAGCTCCTCAAGCAGGGTTATATCAAGGACCATATAGAGACTTTGGAAATCTTTTTGAGGTTGTTTTCAGATCAATTCTTCCGCTACGGCGAGCGACCCTCATCCAAGTTTTGCTCCTATTTCGTCGCTCGTGTTCGACATGCTGGAAAGGAAAGGGCTGGCACGGCAAGCAAACGTTTTCTGCCGACCTTGATCGGGTTTGACCCCAGCACGCTCGCAGTAGCCAACTGGCATTCATTGCTCGAACCCAGACCAGACGCCCTGTTTGGACAAAAGCTCTTTGCGCATCACCTTCGCGCCGCTGATTATGACATTGACCGCGTCCCCTACGAGCTCCTCCCAGCCTCGCTGAGAATCGCCAACATGCATCTACTCCGACCTATGCTCACTGAAGCAGACTTCCGTCCTCTAGAGGATGTACTAGGCGAAAATGCCGGTACTATGCGGGACTTTTTAAATTGCATGGGACGACCAAAAGATGGGAAGCAATTGGGCAAAAATGCTCCAAAGGGAACCAGCCGTCATGCTCAAAGCACCACCATGCCGTGCAGCGAAATTCTTTCCCACGTTGAGTTTGGTATTCGGGGTGACGTGCATGACGAATTTGGATTGTTACGCATTAATTACTTTTCATTTGCCTGCGATATGAGGTTTGTGTACGATGAGATGATACGGGAGCTCAAAGGGGCCGGAGACCATCTGTACAATGTGGCGTTCCACGGGCGGTGGTCGGAAACTTCTCAGTGCCGGAAGGAATTGGCCCTGCTGGCCCTGATGGACGACAATGAAGAGTGCCTGCAGATCATGGCCAAGCTGCTTGTCGAGTGCCACATTGATGTGTGGACGTATTGGAAGCCAAGAGAAAAGGTAGAAGAGGAAATTGAATGTCCTGTGACGTAGACAGGATCGGAGCGCAGTCTTGTGGTTTGGAGTTGAGCAGAGCACATTGGGCATTTAGGTAAATATGCAGTTCAACACGTTGGAGTTCGGTTACTTGTACGGAATAATTAGATTATATTGCGCTAGAAATGATTGGCAATCGTTTCGGAAAACATGCGCTTTGCTGCTATATAGCTGTGCATTTCAACTTGTAACTGGAAGGCTGTCAGACAGCTTGCGAGTCGTGCCCTCTCCGCCTTCTGTAACGCTTTATATAACCCAAAAGTCGACACTCATTCATCGAAGCGTGATTGGTTTAGTGGTAAAATTCTCCGTTGCCATCAGCAACGTCGGGGAGCCCTGGGTTCGATTCCCAGATCACGCATTCGTTTGTATTTTGCCATTTCGTGCGATACTTTTTTGCATCAAATACCAACTAGCCCAGGCTACGTTTTTTTCTTTTTTTCGCTTCGCTATTTCCCTCCACTAGCTATTCTTTCCTTTTTTTTTTGTGAAGAAGCCGACTCGGCATTGGCAGCTTGTATTATCCATGATTGGACATATCAGTGTAGGCTGATGATACCCTACACATCGACGACATGTCTGTGGCACTTGCTTCTTCAGCTACCTACCAGCATTGCAGTTGCGCCAAAATATAGTATAATGCGCTCTATGACGGTTCAACTCTCTTGCATTGATAAATGTCAAAGATCACATACGTAAAACAGCGGTGTTGTCATTTAAAGTAAAAGTCATGGTCAGGTGAGCAAACGAGAAAACAAATACGTTAGAAGTCCACCAGCTCGTCCCATGCGCCAAAAGACTTGCTTCAAGCAAAGAAATGCAGAGCCGCTCTTTATTCATTACCAGGCAAATACAACATGGAATCGTAGCGGCAATCCTCCATGGTCCGCGTTTGGCCGCCTCCACCGTCCAGTAATTTTCCTCCCTCCTCATACTGAGCCACAACGGTCACACCTTCAGATAACCGCTGCAGGCCAATTGCGTTGATACGTCTCACATCAGTCTTCCGCGTAGCCTAGATGATCATCTGGGCAACACCAGCACCGCCGAGAGTCTTGCTGCCGATAAAGGCCTGGCCGCGAATAGCAGCCAAAAGGTAGCACAGAGCCGTCAGCATGAGAAACACGGCGAGGACAATCAGGGTGCTGGTCGTAACCGTGAGGCTGAGAAACTGGATGGCGGACATGATGCCATAGGCGGCGGCGCGCAGGTAGTTTGTTGTAATTTTTCGGACAAAGGCGTCAAATTTGCCAGACGTGGGGCAGATGCGCAGCAGGAACGGCACTTCGATGAAGAGGATGAAGAGCGCCGAGGCCCTGTTTAGATTCGCAAGGTTAGCGGTAGCTCGTGTTGCGCGTGCAGAAAGGGGGCGCAACGTACAGGGCAAGGGCGCAGAAGATAATCTTGAGAGGGTGAATGGTGAAGATGTTTGCAATGCCTAGCGCAACGCAGAGGATCATGGAGAGAATCCCGAACCTAGGTAAGAGCCAGAGTCAGCATAGTGCTCGTCCGTATACGTGCGATCGCAGCTTGTTCTCGTTCGGTAACCTTGGGGCGACGAGTTGCCAAGCCAGGTGTTTTCGCGGCGAATTAGGAGGCGTACCATTGCGCATAGATGCCTGAAGAAGAACGATTAGCGGCACGGACAAGGAGGAAAGTTGTTATAACGGTACAGCATACTGAAATTTCTTGTTTGAAACTCCTCCTTTAGCGTCATGATGAGCAAGACTGTGGTGATGTCGTCGCGGGTTGTGTTGGCGGGAGCTAGCTCTAATTAGCTGCAGAGTGTCCTCTCGGCGAAGCTGTCGGCGCGGCTGCAAAGCAAGCTGTGGTAGATTTCAAAACTGTCAAGTCCAACAAGGCGAATGTGGCTAGCGGTGTCGATGCTGTGTATCCGTAGATGAGAGTGCAGATAGTGTTGTGGTGGATGGAGAAAGTGTCGGGAGTGCTCTTTGGAGGCGTTGACCCAGAGATTACGCAGTTGCGCACGTAGCCTCTTTGAAAGGCACGGGTGAGGCTGGGGTCGAGCTCTTAGGGCGGGCTGGGCAGTGCCAGGCGCTACAGGTACATTCAAGCTGGAGCCTGCAGGCCAGGGCGCCAGGCGGCGACATTCAGGGACCTGGCAGGCATCGGCTTAGGTGGTTGCAGTGGTCAGGCGCGTCAGGGTACCTCGTCCGTATTGTGTGGCGGGCCAAGGAGCAAGTACCGGGGCTCAGCCTGGCGGGGCCTGCAACGAACGTTTTCCAGCCGGGAGCCACGGCACGACGTACCAAAGAGTCTTTGGCAAAGACGCACGGTACATTGCATCAGGCCATTCCAGCAGCTGAACTGACTGGTACTTGTACACCTCGCGCCAGTCTATTCCACACGACGACTTGCAACTGCGCATCAACGACATTGACTGTATATTTAGACGTCCACCGAAAAATGATTGTGAGCATTTCCAATCCTACTATGCACATCTCCAGCAGCGCGCTCGTATGCACTGAAACTGGTTTCATAGCAGACTCCCAGGCCCCCTGCTTCCTGTGTTTGATGGGTCTGAGCAAGCCGCTGCATTCGTGGTAGTGAGCAAACAGGCCAGTCAATATTCAAAAGCTGCGGGATATCAAATTTGACAGCATCTACATTCCGATCACACAATTCTGCTGTGCTTGCTATACGTTTGCTCGCTTTGCAATATTGACATGGCTACTTCTACAATGGTTTATACTTGACGAATTCCGGCGGTCCTCACGTTGGCGCATTCTTGATGTTGCCTAGCCGTAGATGGCAGGCATGCTAACTAGCAACGACGGAACAGAGCACGCACGGCTTCTAATTCGTCATCGCATTTGCCTGTGAGAGCGTTCAGGTCCAATTGATCCACCGTGCCACCGTCGCCTACCACAGGTACTAAGCTCTACGGCCAGGCGTTATCCCACAGCGGGCTAGCCGTAAAAGACACCTAGAAGCGAACCAAAAAGCTCCAAACGGCCCCCAAAAGCAGCGCGCCACAGCGGGCTTTTCGCGGGCCCAGGCGTTGACCGTTGACCAAGCTCTGCAACTGTCGTCTCCTTTTTTTAGCAATCATCTTCGTGACCTCGTGGCCTCCGTTCAGACTCGCTTTCTGGCCTCGGGCGCCTCTTCTGACCACCCACTTTGTCCTGTTTCCAGCTTCCTTCCTTTTTGCTTAGTCCAGTCGCTTTGTTTGGCCTCGATATCCGCTCCCAGCACTCTCCAGCGTCTTTGCTGCTCTCCATTCCCTGCTACGGCTGGTGCTTCCTCGGCAACACGGCATACGCTCCTTTTCCTACTCGACGATAATGCCGGCGCAGCCTGCTTCAACTACCCCGGTCCTGTATCTACAAACCGTCCCGAGCCTCCTTTTCACGTGTTAGAGGTGCCTCGACCCCGATCCTCGCCAATTTACTCTGCGCGAGCATTGCCGTCATCGACATCGTCCAAAGTCACCTCTTTCGAACGCCCCTCATTGGCCACGTGTGCCGCGTCTACCTCTGACATGGCCGGAGTTATCAGCAAGCGCCAGCAGGCGCGCAATGAGAAGCAACTGCATGAATTGGTTCATACTGTTACAGGCAACAACATTTGTGCCGACTGCTATACGCGCAACCCAGGTGTGTGGGGAGATACCCTGCGGCTATTATTGATCGTCTTTGAACTAACAATCTCTAGCATGGGCCTCGTGGAGTGTACGAACTCTCTTGTCATGTTGATTGGACTACTCTGGCATCTTGACTAACAATTGATCCTTATCATTTAGTTGGGCGTGTTTCTCTGCATGCGATGTGCAGCCATTCACCGGAAGCTCGGCACCCATATTTCCAAAGTCAAATCGCTCAGTATGGATAGCTGGTCAAACGAACAAGTCGACGTAAGCCTATTCGAATGTCATGGCACTGAAGAAGGCGACACGGGCTCACAATGTAATGCAGAACATGCGAAAGGTCGGCAATGTCGCTTCGAACCAAATATACAACTCCGGCAACAAGAAGCCACCAGTACCAATTGACGCCGACGAAGCCGATTCCGCCATGGAGCGTTTCATACGACAGAAGTACATTCACAACGTTACAGCCAAGTCGAGCAAGCCACAAAGTCCGATATCCGACGAGGGAACTCCTCCACCGCTGCCGCCAAAAAACTCCAAGTTTGGCTTCCGCGCAGCCTTTTCGCGATCTAGAGCCGTGTCCGACAAATCACCCAATTCCTTTGGACCGGATTCGCCTCCATTGACAAACAAGCCGTCGAAATTGTTTGGCGCCACGGTAGACTATGATGCTCCCGACGACACAGATAAGAAATTGGTCAGGCTGCGAGACATGGGCTTCCAGAACAACCAGCGAAATTCCATTGTCCTTAAGGGAGTCAGTGGCAACATGGACCGCGCTGTTGAAGCTCTTGTGCGACTAGGCGAGGGAGATCGACCTCCTCCTGCGCCGCCAAAAGAAAAAACACTTCGCGCGACGAGATCTTTAACGCCAATGATGCCCAACTCGTCCGGAGTTACAGGGGGCTTGAGTGTCGTTAAGCGATCCGAAACGGACCGCCCGACGACGTCTTCGACTATATCTACGAATCCATTTGACATGTTGAACCGCGCACAACCTCAAACAGCACATTCTACGGGCTCGTTGCAAAACACCAACCCCTACACTGCCCCGACGAACCCGTACGCCTCAATGTCGGCACAAAACAGCCCCGTCGACCAGGTGTTTCAGAACTTGACAATTTCTGGTCAGCAGACGGGAGCTTGTGCACACAGCACAGGGTTCTCTTTGCCGATGCCGCCACGCCCGCAAATGTATGGGCACTCTGCGCCCACCAGCCCTCAACCGCAACAGGGGTTGGGCCTCTCAAACAATCCAGGTTATCCTTTTACAACACAGCAGCAGAGCAGCTTGCAACTACAGCCGACGGGATTCAACCCATTCTTATCGCAACCCGTAAATACAATGCAGCAGCAGCAGCAGCCAAACTATCCTGCGCAAAATGGCATGGTGTTGAACACAAACCACGTGGGCGGACAGTTTGCTTCAAATCCGTATGTACGATCGCCCACGAGAATAGCGTCGCCGCCGCCACTGGGTCAAATTTCGGAGACGGCGACTTTTAGCACATCACCATTGCCACTTGCCTCACCTGGAACGAACCCCTTCTTTGGCGGGCACTCGGGTATGCTATCGCCCGGAGCTCAGCAACAGCAGCAACAGTATATGCAGCCGCAGCAGCAATATATGCAACCACAGCAACAGATGTACCAGCAGCAGCCACAACAGCAACCGCCACACTTTGCGCAACAGCCATACCAGCAGCAAGGTATCCAGCAACAGATGTTCCAGCCGCAGCAGGCGTATCAGCAATTTCATCCCCCCCGCCATGACAAGGCATCCATCATGGCGCTGTATGGCCAGTCGTCGAACCCGCAACTGCAAACTCAACCACAGAGCATCCCGGAGAATCAGACTGTGGATGCCTTTGCTGCTCCAAGCATGTCTGCAGGACTACAGCAGCCACGCAGCGTGTCGCAGCCGCTACCCGGAACAAACCCATTCGCGGCCAGCATGCAGCAAGGTCCCGCAGCGGCGACAGCAGGTTCGGCAGAGGCATACCAGAATGGACGGCAGATCAGTCGTGAGAGCATGAACTTGGGGCTGGACCTGGCGTGGACCAACAGTGGGCGGCACAGTCCGGATGCCTTTGCCAGCCTGAGCGCGCGGCATGTATGATATAATGAGAATAGGATACTAATTTTTAAGATTATCAAATCTAATCTAAAAGAACCAGATTTCAATAAATCAATAAGACGCCATCTGTCATGTGAAGCATTACGTTGTGTTTTCCGATTGAGGATTGGGTGCAAGGCCACCATAACAATGTCATTTACTTTGGATACAAGCCTCTCTCCGGACACCCCTGCTGCCGGTCTCCAATATTGCTCGATGCTTTATGCAACTGCTTTGACGAAATCTTTGACGAGACCACGAATCTCTATGGTGCAAGGCACAAGAATCTATGTCTCGACGGCAATGCCTTACGAGCCACTAGCCGTCAACTTTGCCATGAAAGTCTATTGGCTGGAGAAGAACTCAAGTCGGACAATACTGAAGCTCCAGTAGAAGATACAACGGCTGGGTTCGAGATACTGGGTAGGATACGCACGTAAATGTAATAGGGTGGTGTTATTGGGTGTACACAGTGTGGAAGCTTGGGCTGAAGTTCTCGCCGCTGTACCGAGAATCGCGTACTAGTGAGTGATAACGTGGTGTACGTTAGTTAATCAGCGACATGCCAATCGAAAAATGGAAGTAGCGGCATAACTACGCCATGTAATTTTTCTCCTTTCTTTCTTTTTTATTAGTATTGAACACTGTGTCATAATTCACTCAGGTTCACGAGTCACAAAACGCTGGGCCGAGCCAATGTCGCAGCGTGTCTTGGCGGTGTCAAACAATTGGCAGATTCCGGCACCGACAGAGTTTGGAGCACACAGCCGCTCCTTTGTGCCTCGTGCGCGTGCCCAGGCGTGCGCGGTACACACCCCCTCCCCTCCGCGGCAGCCGAAAGCACTGATTCCCATCAGTTACACTGTAACTGAGTAGTTAATAATGGAGGTCAGTGTCTGGTTGTCAATGGCGGAATGCCCAGGCTGGCGCTAGCACCCCCCCGCTTACCGGCGCCGTGCAGTGTCAGCAGACCTCGCACCATTTTAATAGGGGTGGTGGCCTCTCGTCCGCCATTTTCGATTCTTTCTTTCTCCTCCCAAGCAACAAGTTTTCCGCACCCAACCCTTCCAAACCGCTCTACCCTGCTCCAAAGCATCGTCACTTTGTGACTGCTGGCTGCATTTGCGTACAAGGATCCAATCCAAAACCAAAAATTAAAGCTCACAACGCCTACCGACTCTGTCGACTGCCAAACAAAAAATCACCCCATCGCCACCGATTACTCACCGACCGCCTCCACTCCAAACAACACCCAGCGAACCCTTCCAGACGCAGCCGTGGAAATCACCAACAATGTCGCCCATGAATAAACAGAGTAATTACAGTAGTAGTAATTGTGGCGAGGACGTTGCTCCCCAGGTCAACGTCCTTGCCTCATGCTATATTGTCGGTACCGCGGCCCAGCTCAAGGGCCTCCACTACTGCACTACCGGGGTTACAGGTAAGGACCATCACCACCACACCAACAATCATCCATCGACATACAACTGACCGCACACATTCTCAGGGGCGGAGTGGTATTCCTGAGGTCCCTACCTCAGGTCTTCCATCCCCACCAACAAGCCCCCCCCTCGCCGCAATCACCTCGTCCAACGAGCTCGCGCTTCTGCCCAAGCAGCACAAGAAGCGCGACATCCCGGGCAGCCGTCGCCGGGACCGGCGAGGGGGGGCAGCACTCGTAATCAGGGAAGAATGTGAGAGATTCTTTTGCGAGCCCATGAAGACAGTCTTCCGCGGTGAGAGGAACCTGTCGATGCATGGCTCCGGCCTGACCGGTGCTTATTTGCAGACGCCGCCACCAGAGAACCAGCTGCGCGCCCGTGCCGACCGGTGCAGCGGTTCCTTTTCCCAGCAGTTCTCTGACGATCAGCAGCAGTCCGACGCCGGCTTTGAGGTCGACGCCTGGATGGAGGTCTGGGACTATGTCGGCGGCGCCAGCTTCCGCGCTTTCCTGGCCAGCAACGACGACAAGGGCGAAAAGTCCTTGTTTGTTTTTTTTGAACTCGAGGGCGTGATGGGCCGCGACTTGAAAAAGGCGCTGATGGCGCTCATCGAACTGGCCGACGGCCCGCTCGGCTGCGGCAACATTGTGACGTGCATTGACCGCCGCATGCCTGTTGACGAGGCCCTCGAGCTGACCAAGAGCCTGCAGTGGGTCGGCTTTGAGATGACGACCCTCGACCACTGGGCTAACGACGTCGATGTGACGAGCAACCAGTGGGTGTTTATGGGCATGGAGCTCTAGATGTTAAGGTCTATGATGCTCATTTGATTCCAGTCTTTGACTTTGGAAGGATTTGACTTTTGTCGTGTTTTATTCAGACTGAATTGCTGATTTTTTTCTTCTTGCGACGGACAATTGCATGCTTTCTGTGTCACTTGATGCTTTGGAGTCAATTGAGCAACTGTCGTACTTGATAGTCTATTCCTTTTTTGTTTCCATGGCAAGCTCTAACGAATGATTTGCACTCGATACAAGCCTTTACTTTTTGACTGTTGCTTTGTTATATTGTTTCAGAATGGAGTGTATACAACACATTAGCTATTGCGGCGTCTTGTTACCTGCTTGATTCCCTGTCTTCAACCCAAATTGTCACCATTAGCGCCTTTCTGTTTCTTCAATGAGTGATGTGACTCCTACGTAACACTGAGTCATTACATGATGACGTTTCTGTCGTAAATGTAGCTTGTATTCGCCGCGCGTGCCTGTTTATACGTGAGTCTATATAGCATTAACCCCCCTTTGCCCTACCCCGGTTGATCATGTCCCCTTTATATTTGCTTTTATCATTGCTCCACGTCGTCCTCTTCAAACTTTCTCACCACCAGGCCCTTTTCATCCAGGTAGTCCTTGACCTGCTTGACCGTGTACTCGCCTCTGTGGAACATGCCAGCGCCGAGGGCGGCATCCGTCGTGGTCTGGCGAAAGACGTCGTCAAAGTGCGCCGGCACGCCCGCGCCGCTCGACGCAATGACGGGAATGGTCACGGCGGCCTTGACCTGCGCAATCAGCTCGAGGTCAAAGCCGGAATTGGTGCCGTCCCTGTCGATGCAGTTGAGGAGCAGCTCGCCGCAGCCCATGGCCTCGACGGCCTGGGCGAGCTCGACGACGTCCATGTCGCGCGTCTCGCGGCCGCCCCTGATGGTGCACGCGTACCAGCAGTACGGCTCGCCCTTGGGTCCGGGGAACGCCGTCTCGACGAGGGCGTGCCGCGTGGCGTCACGCTTGGGCACGTAGACGCGCTTGGGGTCGACGCTGACGACGACGGCCTGGTTGCCGTACGCGCGCGAGATTTGCTCAATCGCGGTATTGCCAAAGAGCTTCTTGCCGAGCGAGTAGTACTCCTCGGCGGCGATGACGGCGTCGGAGCCGACAGAGACCTTATCGGCGCCCGACTTGAAGTACATGGTGGCAATCTCGAGCGCCGTCACCTTGGTGCCGTCCGTGTCGACCGTGTCGCGGATGCCGCCGCCGACGGTCAGCGGGACAAAGACGGTGCGCGACGTCTGGCGCAGCACCTCGAGCATGGGCAGGTCGGCGAGCGGGCAGTCGCGAAAGGACGTAATGTTGAGAAACGTGACCTCGTCCGCGCCGTCCTCGTAGTAGCGCTTGGCCATTTCGACGGGCTTGCCGAGGTTGCGGACGTTGTTGCCGTCGCTCTTTTCGCGCACGTCGTACTGGTCGCCCTTGGTGACGACGAGGTCGCCCTGGTCGTTGGTCCGGACGTCGAGGCATGCAATGACTCGTCTCGTCAGGCCTGCTTTCGAGGCAGACGAAGGTGCGGGCTGTGCAAGGGGCGCGCCAAGGTCCTTTGCGCCGGCGCCAGTGAGGAACGCGCGGAGGGTGCGCAGACCGGCCACGCCCGACTTCTCGGGGTGAAACTGCGTCGCGTAAATATTGCCCTTGGCAATGGCGCCAACAAACGTCTCATTGCCGTAGGTGCCGGTGGCGACGGTCCAGCCTTGGCTCTCGAGCTCGCCGGGCTGATAGGGGCACTTGTAGGAGTGGACGTAGTAGTACTTGGAGCCGGCGTGCAGGTCGTATACGGCGCGGCCGTGCGTGTCGGCGCTGTTCCATCCAATGTGCGGGACGGGCTTGTCAGAATCGGCGAAGCGATCCAGCGACGAGGCGACGACGCCGAGGCCGGACACGTCGGGGTCCTCGACGGAGCCCTGGAAGAGCGCCTGCAGGCCGACGCAGACGCCGAAGAAGGGCTTGCCGGCGGCAATGTGCTGCTGGATGGCGGGAAGGTAGCCGGCCTGCGAGAGCTGCGACAGGCAGTGGCCAAAGTGGCCTACGCCGGGGAGAATGAGCTTCTAATCGGGGTGTCAGTGGTGGGCTGCAAAGGTGCTTGCGTTGTATGACGGGTAGCCGTACCTCGGCCTTGGGCACATCTTCGGGCGACTTGATCCACTCGACCGTGTATCCGAGCTTTTCAATGGCATTGACCAAGCTGCGAATGTTGCCCGCAACGTAGTCGAGCAGGTGGACGGCCGGCATCGTTGGGCTGGTGTGGTTTCGTTGCGCACGCGGGGCAATATATGCGACGGAGGGGCAGAGTCGCAACGGCACGGGACGCGCGGGAGAGCTGCGAGGACAAGGGCTGATAGGTAGCGCTATTTCAATGCCTGCAGAGGCATAAAGGCTTGAGCCAGGCACGACTTGGGGTATCTTGGACTGTCGAGCGCAAGGATGGGAGGTAGGGAAAAGGTGACTCAAGGTTCGGCTGTTTGTTTCAAGGCCCCGAATTTGCGGTCCGGACAGCGGGGCAGCTGGTCGCTTCTGGATGACGAAAAAAAAAAATTACAGGGCGTCGAGTTGGGCCCTGCATCGGCGCTCTGGCAAGCTCCACAGCAGCAGGCATCTATCTACCTATACCAGTGTTGATCGAATAAGGACCTGCACAGGAGTTGGGACTTGCGGGCAGGCACGCAGGCTCCGTGTCTAATCCCGGGTGTGGTTGGCATCTACACTCCCGACTTGAATGCACACGACGCGACAACGTATTGAGGCGCGTCCCTCGCCGACACCACCACCATGGCGGAGAGCTCGAGCAGGGCCCAGGACGAGGCGCCGGTCCTCGACGAGGTACTCAAACAGATGTTACATGATGATCAGGAGGAGTGGGAATACGAGTACTCGACTACAGAAACCGAAGTAAGTTTCGACCGCTCACGGCAGCGACGTGCGCAGGCTAACGTCCGTCACCGCAAGACGTATTATCTTTCGCTAGAACTATCGTACCCCGAATTCAAAGGCACATCGGCCAAGATGAATATCCATTCGCGAGGCGGATACTACAAGAACTGGCAAGAAACGACGGTCGGCGCGGACCTACCCGGCCGTCCTCCTGGCGGTGCGGCTGGCGTAGGCTCTCGTGCAGGCGACGCGGGCATCAAGGAAGAGGCTAGCAGCGACGACGAGGCGGAACCTGCCACGGCCGGACCTGACGATGGTGACGATGGTAGCATTATCGATCCAGCACTGCGCTCCAAGGGCAAGCAACCAGCGCGAGCGCACATCGACTTAACACAAGCGCCAACAACGAGGGAGCCCACGGCGGAGCCGGCTGCGGCTGAGCACGCGCAGCAACAGGAGGAAGCGAGGGTGCCGCTGGATGATATTCAAATACTAGAGCTTCACTCGGACCACCCGCTGATATCCTACCGCGGCCGACTCTTTGAGGGCGAATGGGCAGAAATCATTGGCACAGAGGCGCTGTTTGTGCGGCACGACGACAAGAATTCGCTGCCGGCGCTGCGACAGGTCCCCGGCGGCATCGACTTATTGGGCGCGGTGTCGTCGCGCATCGTCACAAGAGAGAAAATCGCAACGGCGCGGCAAAAGAAACGGGAAGATCCGCTGGCGGCGACGCGGGCCGAGTGGAACATTCACATTCCGCCCGGCAAGGACCGGACAGGGGCACGGCGGCAGCAGGCGCGGTTCCTAGAAAACCTCATGGCGCTCAAGAAAATAAAGGGCCAGACGGACGACGTGACGGTGTACGCGCTGGACGGCGAGGGCAAGGACTTTGACGACACCAAGGATCCGGACTACAAGCCCCGGCGGAAGAAGACATCGGCGGCGCCGGGGACGGCGGAGGTGAGCTGGAGCAGCGCACGCAGCCGGAGTGGCGGCGCGCGAGGGTCGAGGGCTGCTGCTGCTGGACGCGCACGGCTGGCGGCGGTAAGGCGAGGCAAACAGAGGGCCGTGGTGTCGCCGCCAAGGTCAACGCCGACGCCGGCGCGGTGGGAGGACTTGGGCGAGGAGGATGAAGAGGCCGGTGAGGCCATGGACGAAGATGAGGATGAGGATGATGACATTTACATGAGTTAATGGGCTTATTGTACGGATTGATGATTTACGAAGACAATGCCTGTATGCTATAATGTCAATGTACGGGTACAATGAGTGACAGCTCAAATGACAGGTGCGTCGCTGTGGAAGTCATGAGCAATGAAGAAAGGTTGTTCACATCATTTTTTTAGGCGAGTCCCAAGTATTTACCGTATGGCTCTTGAAATAATAAAAGAGGAAACAAGTTTTCTCTCTGAGTTGTGGTGGCGGTGACGAGAGCCTCTGGGAAGACAACGTGGGGCGGACATGTGGCGCGAGGCCGGGCCATGGTTCGCTGGCGCGCAGCCATGATGAGGCATAGGTACTAAGGTAAAGACAGAGCCTGCGTATCGGGTGGAAAGGCGAGGGACACGGGACGAAAAGAGGGTTGCAGCAGTATGCGAGATGGCCTGCTAGTGGGTGATGGAGTTGGGACAAGGACAGAGGTGCGGCTTGAGTGTGCTGTAGCTGAACAGCGGTTTACGTACCGAGGTAGGTGCCGCGCGGGTGCCAACGCGGAGAGGCGGACAGCGAGTCTTTTCAAAGGTTCGTGGCCGACAAGATAAATTTTGTTGTTGGCTTGGTTTTGGTCAATCTGAGGGGCCCTGACATGTGAATTTCGGATGTTTTCCTTGTGAAGGGTTTGAATGGCAGGCCGTGCGTGTCCGCTCATCGCACATTGCATGGGCAGGAAAATGGGCATCTGTGTGGCGGCGAGATGAGATGGGCGGTGCAGCTGCTTGAGGTGGGTGGAGCACAGCGCGCGCAGGGGAGACGCTGAAACTCTGTCTGCTACGCCGAGGACGTCCCTGTAGCTGGAGGGGTTTGCAGGGGAGCTGTGCTGCGACAAAGGTGCCGCACCTACATTTTCTCGCTTGTAAATTCTCGCTGCCCAAACAGCTTGATCAAAAGTTGAAACTTGTTCATATTTCGAGTTTTATGGCTTCCAATAAGTTCTGCAGCATTGCAGATACCTGCCTACCTAGAGCGTTTGATCTAGGCACAGGTGGCTGTATGCCCCACTGCAACGGCCTTCAGCCACTCGGCTCTATTCCCCACCAGACCGTCTCTCTACCGGCGGCACCAGATGCACTGGCACCTTGACCATGACCCTCACTGGACACCTGGACACCCGACACGGTCACACCTCTCTTTGCTTAGCACCTCTCGTCCCTCTCCCCACCAGCATTCGTCCGCGTCTCCCTCGACAACGTGGGCTGGTTCTGCCTTGACAAGCCGCCATCGTTTGTCCAATTCTCTACTTTACTCCCACTTGCTCTGTTCCGCATCCTTTATCTTCATCTTTCTTTTACTTGAGAAATTACCGTCAATGCCCGTTCCCAGCCTCGTCTGATTCGACTGGGACCACTCAACGCAAAAGGCGGTGCGGCTCCGGCACCCGCTCTACAAATCTCTCGTCATCGGCTTCCCTCTCGTCCTCGCCCGTCAGCACCTCTTCCTGTCATACTCCTCGCCAGCCATTCGGTGGTTCTCCGACGTCCTCAATTATTGTATCCCGCGTCAAACATGATATCGTAGCACTTGGCATTGCACCACCTCCGCTTGTTCCGTAACAGGCCACAGTCGTTACCCGACAACAGCTACGCACCCGTCATCTTTACGCCCGCTGTCTTATTTTTTGCATACACCACACGCGCCATGTATTGGATATACCGCATTGTCGGCGTGGCTATTGCCTTTTCGGCCCTCGTCTACGTTCTCTGGGCCGCGCCACGCTTCCTCGATCCTACCGGTAGCGACCCCGTCAAGCAGGAGCGCGACCGCCGATGGGTCAACACGAGCCCGTACTTTGTCGACCGCCAAGCCTGCCGCTGGTTGACCCTCTGTGGCCTTCACCACCTCCGCGCCGACCCAGCCAGCCGCGATTACAAGAACCATGGTCAGCTCCGGCTCGATCCTCCAACGCCCGACGTCGGCCGCGGCGAGAAACCCGGCTCCCGCGATATCCCCGACTACGTCTTCAAGCATGCACCCATTGTCCACCTCTACTCGGGCGAGCAGTTTTGGCCCTCGGACATGCGCGACCACATCGCCCACATGGACGTCCAGCTCAACACGGCGGTTCTCAACGAGACTGCCCCGTGGGACCTCGACAATATGCGCCGCCTCAACGAGCTCAATGGGAGCGTCTTCCTCCACAGCAAGAACAATGTCGAGGACCGCCCTTCCTGGCTGCACAGCCGCTACAATATACCCTCGGCATTTCCCACGGAAGCTGAGTCTGCCTCGGACAAGTCTGCTGTGTTTGACGAGGATGCTTCCACCACGCCCCACCATCCACACGTAAAGCCGTCCGACCTTGGCCAGTCGCGGGCCATTCACGCCCAGCCGACGCGTCAAAAAGTGCTCTCCGGTGGCAAGCACGAGCAGACGCACAATGAGGCTACTCAGGGCCACAAGCCCGATGGCGAGGGCTACTCTGCTGCGCCGGCCATCCTTGTGCTGGCTGACAAGGGCGAGGGTGTTGTCGACGCCTTTTGGTTCTTTTTTTATTCGTACAACCTCGGCCAGACGGTTCTTACCATGCGCTTTGGCAATCACGTCGCCGACTGGGAACACTGCATGGTGCGCTTCAAAGATGGTGTGCCGCAGGGCATGTACCTGTCCGAACACGAGGGCGGCCAGGCCTACGCTTGGGAGGCCATGGAAAAGCGCAACATGACGTTCCGCGGCGTCCCTGAGGCGGCTGAGCGTCCCGTCATCTACTCGGCGCTCGGCTCTCACGCCATGTACGCCACGCCCGGCGACCACGCCTACATCCTCCCCTTCAAGATGCTCAAAGACGTGACCGACGAGGGCCCCCTGTGGGATCCATCCCTCAACCACTACGCCTATCACTACGACTACAAGTCCGATGACGACTTTCAGCCCGATAATACCGTCGCAGAGGTTATATCGACACTGGACGCAGCAGGCGACGACGACGAGGACAACAAATCCCCAGAGACGCTCGCGCCGGCCGCCTCCAACCCCAATGCGCCGACATCGTGGTTTCACTTCCGCGGCCGCTGGGGCGACGGCGTCTACCCGCTCGCCGACATTCGTCAGTGGCGTCTTTTTGGGCAGTACCACTATGTGTCGGGGCCGCAGGGGCCCAAGTTCAAAAACCTCGGCCGCAAGAAGATGTGTCTGGCCAAGAAGTGCCGCATCCGTCATGAGCGTAATGGTGCAGGAACGTGGTATTGATTTGTTGTTGAGCAACAAAGTTTTTGGAAATATAGAGCACCACCAACCGGCATAGATGATGCTGACTCGGCGACGATTGCTTCCTTTTTTTGATACCCCCCCCTTTACTAAATCCCCAACCTTGTTCTTTTTGGATTGATGAGCGCGGAGATTAGAGTTTATGCCTAGAAATATACATATAGAATCTACATAAAAACAACTTGGATCGAAGAAATGTGTTCCATGGTCGTGTGAATCTGAATCAAGGCGGTATGCGACAAAGTGACCCAAGGTACACAAGACACGAGTGCGACGGAAAAGAAGTAGAGTGAGTGGAAGCTCTTTGTAGAATTGATTTCGGTATATTTGTATACATGCCAGTCTAAAACTACTGACAAAAGACCAAGAGTTGAAATGTCGCCTATGCTAAAATGACACCTTGCTGTATAAAACCCATCGCACACGCACATATATATAATATCCCTTTGGTATCTCAAAACATGCGCCGCCCCAACAATAGCCCGTCCCATTCTTGCCGAAACATAGAATTCATACCTACCGAGGAAGAAACAGAGAAATTCAAGAAAAGCGCTAATCCTCATGAATCAAGAAATCTTCCTCCTCATCCTCGTCCCTCTTGATAATCTGCGTGCTCGGATACTCGCTCGGCTGGCTGCTCTGCTGGCTCGCACCACCCAGACTCACATTCGGGTCTATATTCTCCGCGTCGCCGGAGCGCGGCATAGGTAGCGGTGCGCCGTCTTCGATGCCGGGCCAGGGCTCGTCCTCGGGCATGCCGGGCCAGCCAGACCCCGCGACGAGCTGCAGCGGATGCGGTTGCGCGTCCGTCACCATATCCACCACGCTGTCCGTGACACCCTCTTGGTCATTATCCTCGTAGTCGTCGTCCGACTCGCTGTTGTACATTTTGACATTATCATCATCGTCAATCAGCATGGTTGTCGGCGGCGGCGCCGGGACGGCAGTGAGACGACTGCTGCTGCTGCGCTGGCGTTGTTGGTAGTATGGCTGATGCACTTCAAACCGGACCACGCTGCCGCTGCGCGCGCGATATCCGTTTTCTTGGTGCTGCGGTGGGGGTGGCGCCGGGGCATTACTGTATGGCGTGGCGTAGGCAAAGGGCGTCATGCCGCGCGCGGGCTGGCGGTCCTGAGGGCCTCCCCAGGGCATGGGGCTGGGTGAGTGTGTCCAGCGCGGCGTGTATAGGGGATGGCTGGGAGAGCGCGTGCCGCGGCCATTCTTCATTATGCCGCCGCCACCGCCGCCACCGCCGACGTTGATGCGCATGGCGGGAGATGCTCGCCGGCTGTTGGTGGAGACGCGACGCTGATTATTGTCGACGGACGGGTGGCGTGCCGCGGCCACAGAGACGGAAGCTGTGCGGCCGTGTGGTAGGCGTGAAGAGGAGCGGTTGGCAGAGGAGCGGTTGGCAGAGGAGCGGCTGTTGTTGTTGGCCAGTGGCGAGTGGTCACGGACAACGGCAGGGCTCTGTGATCGCCAGCGCTCGATGAGTGGGAAGCGAGCGTGTGAGGGCGAGACGGTGGCGCGCGGCCTCGACTGTCGTAAGCTCATAGAGGTGTGGACGTTGGGTGGCTCGTCCATGGTCTCGCTCCAGGACCAGTGCTCCTCTAGGGCGTCGGCCTCGGGCACCTGATGAGACTCGTCAAAGTCCGGGTAAACGCGTGTGAGCTCGCGGACGCGCTGCCATGTCCAGCCAGCTTCGTAAGCGACGTAGTCTTGGAGGTAGGCGTCCGGATGTGTAATGAACAATCTGGGCTCAGACGAGCGCATCATGACGGAGCTGAGGAACTGGACGTCCCACAGCGCGGGCGTCACCATCTCGGCGGGGCTGAGAAAGCGCAGGCGCGAGTCGCGGTGAATCTTGCGCAGCGGGAGCCACGCCGACTGTAGGCCCAGGTAGCCAGCATATCGCGGATCCGTATCCTGGCGCCGAGGCTGCGTCTGCATCTCGTTGAAAACGCTGCCAAACGCTGCGACAATGGCCACGTGTACACTGCGGGCGTCCGGGCCATGGACGGAAATGGTCTTGACGAGACCCCGGCTGCGGAGACGCTTGTCAGTGACACTCTTGTCACCGCAGGCTTTGGGCAGAAGCCACTCGGCGTCGTGGTCCGGCGTGGCCCAGTCGCCAAACACGGGCGACTGGGACCGAAACATGGAGGCGCTGTTGGTCTGCGGCATTTGAGTCCAGTCGTCGTTGCTCAGGGTAGGGTCTTGCTTGAATTGGTGAAGGTCTTGCCAGACCTTTTTGAGAGGAAAGGGTAGAAAAACAACCTCCACCTCCCATGGATGGTTGATGGATGGTAGGAATGACTGTAGTTGGGACACCTGTGATTCAATCGTCTGCAGTCGACTGGCGAACTCACGCGCATTAGCAGGACGAGTCGTAGTACTGGTAGTAACTGAGATGATGCTGGCAGTGGCTTCATCGTCATCAGGGCGTTCTCGACGACTGACGATAGCATCATTTTCATTAGCAACTTTCTCGAGCTCCTCCACTTTCCCTTCAAGATCTGTGATGCGCAAGTCTAGATGCTCGTGCTTGTCGACACAGTCGTCGTGGGCCGCGGCTGCAGCAAAAGAGCCCGTTTCGAGCTTGTCCAATCGCTGCTCATGGCCAGACAAGGCCTGGGTCAGATTGTTCAAACCGTCCTTGGAATGCACGTTGCGTTCGAGGGCACGGGGCTCTGCTATCGTGGAGACACCAGTCATGGGAGTTCCTGGTGGCTGCTCTGCATGGACGTCTGCTTCCTGGGTGGCCTGGCTCTTTGATCTGCTCGTCTGCCGCAGCGGCGACTGCTTCGTTTCCTTTGGGGCGACGAGTGTATGTAAGCCCCTGCCAGCGAACGGGCGGAGGTACTTGTTTTGTACCGACGAGGTCGTCGAGGCTGTCTTTTGCGACATGAGACATTGAGGCGGTATGGGCGGCACGGCACCTTGCTCATGGTCTGAATGAACAAAGTCGCCCCAGTTGAGTGTGTCTGGCAGCGAAGGGGCCACCGGGGGCGCCATGTTGGGCGCATTCATCATCTCGGCGTCGTCGGGAAAGTCGTTGAGGAAGGAGAGCGGTGGAGGTCCCGCGGAGAGGTTGGCCATGTCGAGGCCGGGAATGGCAGGCGGCACTTTGAAAGAAAAGTCGATGACGGGACTCAGCGGCTCGCGTCCTGTCATCTTGGGCTTCTCGTTTTCCTGGCCGGCGACGGGTGTTGGCGGGGGCGGCGCGAGGGCCTCGTCCGGGGCGCGGTCGTCGTGGTAGCAGGCGTGATGGTTACACATGCACCAGCCGGCCTGGCCATTATCTCCGGCATGGAGCTTCCAGAAACGTCGGCAGCCGCAGCGAGAGCCAGCGGTGCCGGGCGTCAGGTCGACAAAGTTGCAGCCGCCGCGTGGCATCGGGGAGAGGTTACGATTGGGAGCATTGTCGGTATAGACATCGAAGAGCCTCGAGGGCGAGTTGGAGAAGGGGGCGGTGGCCATGGTAGCGAACTGTGCTGCAATGGCATGCTAGGTGTTTGTATTGTTGTCGTGATTGGTGTAGAAAGCGGAAAGCGATGTTCGAGTGGTAGGCTATGAGCTAGTCGTGTTGTCGTGTCTTCTTGGTCGGCGTCAATTCATGTGGAGCAGATGTGGTGACAATGATGATGGTAGCAAATGCAATGCAGAACGGTAGTGCATTGATCAAGGAAGATATTGTCGTGGGCAGAGGGCGAGCAACTGGCAAAGTAGCTTGGGTCGGCCAGTGAGCCCAGCTACAGCTTACAGCTCATGGTTGTTGCGATGGTTGGGAAGAGAAGTGGTGGCAGGCTGGCGTCGCGAGCGCGAACGTGGGCATACAGCTTATATATACGACAACTACCAATGCCCGCGGCGGATGACGGCAGTGAGCAGCGGCTATATAGTAAACAGCCCTGTGACGGTGCCGGTCTGTCAATCAGGCGTGCGAGAGGGGAGAAAAAAAGAGGAAGAAGAAGTTCGTCAGCCAGCAAGCGCTGAGAGAAAAGGGCCGGGGCGTGGTCCTCGAAGGTGGGAGGGTGGAGGTGGAGCTAACGGGGGAGGAGGGTGGTTTACCTGCCTCGCGCGAGTTAGCGGGTTGGACGGTGGACGGACGGTGGACGGGCAGGGAAGTTTATACTGAGTAGCGCAGGAGACGGCACGCGTCCCCGTTTTTTGGTGGCCTGCTGGGCGTTGGTGTTGTGGCTTCCCACTGCCCAGCTCCACCCACTGGGAGCCACCACAGCCCAACTGGCGTGCTGGGTGCTCACTGCTGGCTCAACTGCCCAGTCTTGTGAAAAGGGTGGTGCCTGTTGGCGGGCGCTGTCGAGATTCAGGCTGTGCTTGCGCTGCCACTGGCTCGGCTGCCTCTGGGGCTTCCCCGGCATCCGCCAGGGTACCTTGCCACTACCTACCTGCCTGCTGTTACGGCGCAAAGGCGGGCACTTGTTCTACATTACTTTTTGGCCATTTTACCATCCATCAGTTCCCAAGACAAGAGATGACCCGACTACCTCCTACCTACAGATTACCTAGGCAGCTATTTCCAGCGTACCTATGCGTCCGTCCCAGCCTCCTCTGGACATGCCAAAAGGCGCACACCGTCTGCCTAGATCGTGACTCGACAGATGACTACCTACCTGCTGCCCTAGCTCTATGCATCCGCCGGCCTCGGATGGCCCACGCACGCCTCTTCCCGCACTGCCGCACTCCACCTCCACACCCTCTTCTTTTTGATACCGTCAAATTGCTTTTTTGACCAAAATCCTCCTTCACGTCTGCACTGACACCATCGGCCCGCGTAACACGCCGAGGCCATCCGGAGAGAAGAGGAATGGTTATTGTTACTATATAAACATACACACTCCAGCACCTCAGCAAGCTTTTCTCCGATCCCCGTCTGTTCTGCCATGACGAGCACAAGTCACTCGCAGAGACGCTTCTCCACCCCGCTTCCCCCATCTCACACAGTCCGCACCGGTGCTGCATCTCCAACATCTACATGCTCCCACCACTACCACCATTACCACACCACACCCTATCCGAGACAACCCTGGCTACGACTCTACGAGAGTCCGCTGCACATTTTCTCTCTCCCTTGCATCGGCGCGCCCCCAACACGCCCACATCCTATGCAAGGCACGCAAAGCGTCACCACCTTTCTACATCCGGGCGAACAGATGGCACAGGGCCTCGCGTCTTTTCTACCAGTAGGTACGTAGACATAGCACACCTTGATAGCAAACTCATGCTGTAAAGCAAATATCTAGGAAACAACAGAGCAGCGTAGCAGGACTGTAGAGTGCACAGAATTCGCTACGGAGCACCCAGGCTACCTACCTAAGTAGTAAGTACTTATCGCGAAGTTTGGGGTTGCGCTGTAGCGAAAATGGCTTGTACCTAAGTAGTTGATGCCTCGCGTTGCAGGTCCCAGCGGCGGTTCATGTCAGGATGCCCACACACCCTCCAACGGCCCAGTCAACCTCCTTCACCTGTGACTCAGAAACCACGTCGCCAACACTATTTTGTATTTCGAGCCTCGCGCACATCTTCGCATCTCCGTAGGACCCCTAGTCCCAGTTCAAGTAATAAACGCCTCTATACAGCCATCATCAGCCGTTCACACAAGAGGTGTGTCGCCAAGTCTTGAACCAGACACCCACGCACGCGCCCCAGTCCATCGTGAACACTGTTTCCGTCAGCAACAACAAGAAAAGAAAAAAAGGACGGCGGGGTCAGGTTCAGAGTCACTTTCTACCTACCCACACACGTAGCGTTCGCGCGCAATTGTGTCGGCACCGGTGAGGCGTTTGCTTGCGCCCCAGCCTTCCATCGACTTCGGTGCTATTTACTCACAAGGCATTAATCTCTCCACGCGGACATGACTGACACGTCACGTCTACAATTTTCGTCATCGCCTCGAATCATAAAGTACCAACGGCCCGATCTCACTGGGAATACTCGGCAAATCAACCCTTCTCGGGAGATGTAGCAGCAACTTGTTCAAATTACTCTAATAAAAGGGGCGTTGGTCTATAAATGACAGTTGCAGTATGTATATATGTGTTTCGTTTGCTGTAGGTAGGGGTCAACAACCCCCTCGAGTGCTCATAAGCGCCGTCGAAGCAACAAAAATGTAAATGCAGGTAATGCGGAAACCCCGCCGTTTGCTAATGTACAGAGCCCAGGCTGGGCCGACTATAGTCGTCATGTTCCGTTACGAGTGTGCATGCTCGCCATCCTCCTCACACCTCTCCCCAGCTTCCCATCGGGCCTTGCGGCCCAATCATGGAGCCAGTACCGAGAGAACCACCAATGTCCCAGTAGTGCCGCGACGACGTGCTGCTGCGTCGCGCCGAACGTCGCGTGCTCTGGCTGGCGCAGCTACTACGCGGCCGCGCCGCAATGGGGCTGCTTGGCGCAACAGCTCTAAACGGTCGGCGCTCCATCGGCCGCGACCGGGCAATCAGCGGGTGATGCTGGCGCACGCGGGCCACCCGGGCCGCCGCATCCTGCATACTGGTTGTCGTCTTGTGTGATGGCGAGCTGCTCGGTGACGAGTTGTTCCGGGATGTGAAGCGGGAGATTAAGTAGCGAAAGACGAGCTTAATGTCTAGGTCGCGCTCCCACTCGTCCTTTGTAAAGACGCCGCTGTCTTCCTCTTCACCAGTTTTGCCAGGTATCGGGATCGGCTGCGTGTTGTGATTGATGGTGGGCTTGAATTCCGGCGCAGAGGGCGGTGTGCTGACATTGTCTAGACTAGCTTGGTCGGCGCCTTCAGGGATCGCGGGCAAGCCGGTGTAGGGAAGAGACATTTGCTGCATCCGCGAATAGGTGGAAAAGGCGCCGGGGTGGTGCGGTGAGAGGTGGTTGACGAGTCGTCCCAGCTCGCGCGAGACGGACTCGAGGATGCGCAGCTGCCACGACTCCTCGTCGAGAGATGAAGGCGGCTGCCCCGTGTTGAGCTGCGACGCCCGCGGTGTGTTGGACAACTCGTCCTCGTCAATGACGGCCTCGCCAAGGAGAGCGTCCAGCAGCCTCTCATCGATGCCAAAAATGTCCTGGACCACGGTGCGGGTGATGCGAGCGAGGAAGCCCCGCTCTTCGCTGGGTGTCTCGGTGGTTGTGGCTTCATCGTCGTCGTGCCAGGTCATGTTGTCGTCGGCGGACGCCTGGGACTGATGGCGGCGATGCATGGATACGAGTGACTTGCGTCGACGCCTGGTCTCGCGTTGTACCTCGTCGAGGAGCACGCGGCTGTGCTCTAGCCGCCAAGCCTCAATCCGCTCCCGCTTGGCCGCCTCTTGTGCGTCGGCGGCGTCCGTCTCCATGTGCGCATCGTCGGCAGCGTCGACTCGTAATCTCTTTGGGTTGAAACGCTCAAACTGGTATATTTGCTCCTGCGCATCGCGACCAAGCGCCGGTCTGTCGAGGCGAAACGACCCAAGGCCGTCGTGGGCGGGGAAAACGGGTACGGCAGCGTGCATGCTGTTTCTGTGAGAGGCGACATGATCACCGGGTTGGGACCGGAATTCTGGCAGATGGCTGTCGAGGCTGTCAAGTTCGGCGTCTTCGTCAACAGAAATATCGTCTACGGCGGAGGAGGCAAGCGATAGTCGAAAGTCGTCGGTCGGCGTGGACCTCGCGGCGTGGTGAAGGCTGCCCAGGCCGCTGGCCCGCGAGCGGCCAGGTGTATCTACCGAGTGCTCGGTTTCACTGAGATACGAGGCTGTGGTGACGTCTGTCGGCGGGGAAAAGAGCACCCATGATGTCTGCGACTGGTCGGGCTCTCTATCCTGGAAACCTACGGGCGAGTGCTGGCTGGGTTCGACGGCGGCAGCCAGACGGACCACTCGCTGAGCGGGCTGCCGTGCAGATTGCTGAAAAGCCATTATTCCGTAGGCAGCACTATCCAAAGTGTGGTACCTAGACAGACAATGTATTCGGAACAAGCGTGCTTGCAACGTTGTCCGGTGCGGCGATGAGCGGTAGATATGGCGTATAGATGATAGTGTAGGTAGTGGTGTGAGTGACGAGACAGATAGGACGTGATGGGGCGAGGTCGGACGGCTGTCGGAGCGCCGCTGAGCAGCTCGGGGGTTCGAGGTGGGCGACGGTAATGCGACGGAACGGCAACTAAAATGCTACAACGATCGAAAAATTGGGAATCGTAGGAAAAGTAAGGATGAGGGATGAGAGGACAAGAGTTCAAAACGGAAACGTAGGTGATCCGTGAGTTGGGCTGAGCTGGGCTCAGGTTTCCTTTTGTTGGGAGGCCGGGAGTGTCTGATTGCGTACGTGCGAGACGAGGGGCGGGGGAGAGAACAGAGAGGCGACAGAGGCGACACAGAGTGGGAGGCGAGCCCTGGTAAGACGACAGATCGGCCACTGTAGCGCATCAAGCCGCAGCACAAGGTGCAGCCTTATTACTGGCGGTACCTAGTGGGGCCCTCCAGCGGACTCTTGCTGCGATGGGCGCTGCTCGCGTGCCGTATCCAGCGGTCGATTGTAAGTAACAAGATCAGGATGACGAGGAACGGATATGTCTTTATAAAACCTGAATCTTGACCATTGCTCTTTTTGATACTCGCGAGTCTTCGCATTCTTACCATTAATCTTCGCTAGGGCGATACTGCTAGAACTTCCGTTGCACCTGGATGCCCAGCACCCTCATGACGCTGTCTGCTGAACGGCTGGGCTGACTTGGGCGGCCCCCCTCTAAAAATACAGTGGCTCCCGTCCTGTAAGGGTGGTCTTACTCGACCGTCATCATGGTGGCATCAATCAGTGTCAGATGTCGTTATCAGCGCTTCCATTCTGTCCTTCATTGTGCGCGTTATCTTGCTCATCCACGCGTCAGCATCTCTACCCATCTGTCAAACCTTGTCCCCTGTAGACACGCACTCAGTCCGTTCCCAGGCCTGTACGACCCTCGCGTGGCGTGCTGCAACGGCACAACGGCATCAGGCCAAGCGAGATCATGCTGAACAAAGGTACCTCCTACTCCTAGTCATGACACCGCCCTTTGTGTTTCGGGAGCGCTCCCAGGCCCTTTTGCAAATTGCGCCTGTCCCCTGTTCCTTTCGTCTCTCTGGTTTCAGCGAGGGCAGGACGGGGAACAAGGTCTCAGGGTCCTGGCCTGTCAGACACACAAACGACCGCCACCATCTCATCAGCTGCCATGTCAATTGTATCATGCATCTACCCAATCGCGACCAACTCTGCCTCTCCCGAATACGCAGCAAAGTCTCCTCACGGTGCCTGACTCGCAAAATAGTGGATGACGCTGCCGCGTTTCAGTCCTCCATTGCACGGCAACTGGATAATAGCGCGTTGCCTGCACTAAGTTAAAGTAGAACATCAGCGTGTTGGACGACGTACACTAACCACCGGATAGCACGTCATGTAAATCACTTCCAAAGGCAGCTAGTGTGGATACGCTCACGCCCCACGCGGAGTATTGTTTTCCCACTAAATAACCTAAAGAAGGTAGGTATATAATGTCTTGAGCTTTTAGGCCTAGATTTTAAAGGGAGATGATTTCTTTGTTGACCATTTGAATAGTATTCCTTTAATCATTATATACATATATATAGAACTTGATTGAAAAAGTTTCGGTAATTATATTTCAATAAAATCATAATAAGATCTAGCTTAAAAGCCTCTTGAGATAGTATATGCCTAGTTACAGCCTTACTAATCAGGAGTAAGGCGGAAGCTCTACCATATGGTAGAATATAGACGAGGCGAATAGCCTGTAGTAAAACTATAGGCCAACCTATAGTAATACCTTAAATCTAAGTCATAGTAGGTCTATTTCTTGGCTATTAGGCTAACCTTGCGGAAATCCTTCGCCACGCCAGCTAATCACGCGACCGGCTTTAGCTGCAAAATGTCATTCATCGGCCAAACGCCCAATGCCGATTCATGGACATGATGCGGTGCGAATCTATCCTGACCCGTCCCTAACCCATCCCGTTCTCCCATGCCTGACTAATAAGAAGCCAGTTGCACAATTTATTTCGTTGATGCAAGTGGCCTTTTGAAATTACAAAACGCACCCATGTAGGACCTAGTTACGTCAAGTTGCAAGAAGAGACCCTATGTCACTGCCTAGCAGACAAGAACCACCATGCCGATATATCTACGGTTTAACATGACTCACTAATAGGTTGTTGTTGTCTAGAAAACATACACATGAGTGGCTCTGCCAAACAAGACACTTGTCGTCGATAAAGCTAATTAAGATTGACGATTTGCCTGACAATATCTCAGACCACTGCTAAAACTCCAACTCACGTTTCCTTGAGCACAGCCCTGATATCAATAGGCCATATCTGAGCCGATCATATACCGTCTCCTAGCGACAAGTCACTTGCTTCACTCATCTGGTGGTATATTCTCATGCCCTTGGCCGTGGCCTTGTCCTTGCTGTTGTTTCTTTTCTTGCCTGAGTTTCCTTTTTTCCAGTATCGTTGCTTGTTGCTGCGCCTTGTTGAATTCTTCCAGCTCGTCCGCTGTTCGCGCTGGGGTGAGGGCAGGATCGAAAATAGAAACGGCTGCCCAGCTTCCCCCGTACTCCTCACAGGTCATTCCGTTGACAGTGGCTACAAACTCACTCAAAGCATCGAAGCTCGATAGACTTATGAAGCCTGAAACGCCCCGCGTGCGGCTTCCAGCGGCGGTTGGTGCGTGCGCTGTAAATATTTGCATGAGGTCCTTTGCGGTCACCTTTCGAGGCGGTGCCCCATCATTGTCATCAAGCAAGTCAACTTGAGCAGTGTCAAGCAAATCAACTCTAGCAGTGAAAGGAAAATGCTCCCGGGGCTTAGGCAGTCCGTTAAAGAGTTTTCCAGTGCCTCGGTATTGTTGTCGTGCCTTGGCCGTCGACCATTTTCGACGCCATGTAAATGTCAGTGGAAGCACACCTTCGTCAGCGTCTCGCAGTGACAAGGCCAGAAGGACAGCCGCAATTCGCAGTGTATCCTTTCCAGCACTATGCTTTTTCCAAATCGAACCAGTGTCAGTGTGGAAGCTCCCAAACCCAAGCGCTGTGAGCGAGTCGCGCAAGCTTGGACTCGTTGAGCCAAGTTGGGCGGCATCTTTTACAAGTTCCTGCAAGTCGACCCAGAAAGCGAAGCAATCGGCAATCTTGGGGTAGGATTTTGCCAGGGAGCGAAGTTCAAATGCCAGGTCAAATCCAACCAGAATCAGGGGCGGCGTTGGTGCTGCGTCTGTGGGTAGCGGCTCGCCTTTCTCGGGGGTGCCAAGCATGCCCTGAAATGATACTAATATTTCCATCAACGCATTTTCCAGGTCCTCTGCTTTGACGAGCCTTGAGTTCTCTGCCAGGAATTTTTCTCTCTTGCCTTGCTCTCTTCCACAAATTTTGATTGAATAAGTGGATATTGAAATGCAGTTTTGAAGCTCTTGAATCGTTGTCGGAGGCTGCTCGATCTTGGATATGTCAAAAGGGCGTATTAATGATAGTCCAATCTCGGCAACATCAACACCCTCATGTCCCCATGGCTCTGCATCCATATCAACAAAACCTGACTGCGCAGTGAGGCTCTTCAGGCAACTCAAGGTAGAAATATTACTCCGCCATAAGGACGCCCAGTGTTTTGTTTTCAAGCTGCCTATACTTGCTTGATACCGCATTGTGAAATCAAGTGTGGTAGTGTACGTCTTGGGGAGAATAAGTTGAAACGAAAACAATACAAAAAGGAATGCTGCCCATTGAACAGGATATGCCAAAAGACTGAACGGGGGCTGGCGTTTTAGCGTTACAAAAAAAGTATTTGACTCCACGTAACCGTAGTCTAGAAGCAAATGGACAGTCGACACGCACACGTCGATCACAGGACCGGCAAACTCTCTCCATTAAGAATGGAAATTGATGAGTTGAAAGTAGAAATGGTAATAGAAAATTCTGTGATTTCTATCCAACTTGGTAAAAAGAAATGATGGGAGTAGGATTCAACCTACGCCGCTCTTCGCAACAGGCCCCACCGTGCATCTACTAAGTACTGTCACTTGCCGTCACTGGCGGAATGGCGTCACCCGCTGTCGGGTCAGGTGGCCGGCCATCTGCCAGCTCGCCGGCCACAATGGGCGGCGGTCCCTGGCCGCTTGGAGGACCCCGCCTGTTAATTCGCCACCGCAGCATTGGTTGTGCAGCCAAACTCGAACTACGGCCTCGATGTACTCAATCAAAAACAAACAAACGCAAAAGAATACATTAATTAGCTACCAAGGAAGCTTTCACTTACTCCTGTTGTCGTGCTTGCCGTTGCCGCCGTCATTCTTCGCGAGCCATGGCCACGAACTCGGCCCATGTCCCGCCCGCCATGCCTCGCAGCACTAGTCGAATGCAACATGGGAAACTATCATCTTGCCCCATCTCGCATAGTTATTACTGGCCATCACTTTTCACTTACTCATCTCTGGATTTAGTATCATTTTCGCTGCCCCGGTAATCTGAGCTCGATGGCTTTAGCACGCAGAAGTCAACACAAACTAGACTGGGCAGTTATTCGGAGTCTCGCCAGTCGCCAGCGTATCGCGACGCAATGGCTCATCATAGGCACGTCAGCGGGGGCATTGCTCAACGTATGCACGCCTCCGTGGCCACACAAATGAGCCATGTTAGCTCCATCATGGCCATGGACAGATCTCTTTTTGGCTGAACAACTGTAACAATCTGCTGGTCCGCCCCGTGTAAACAAGAATTTCAAGTTCTGGATAGGTAAAGAAATGCTGCTTGGGGGCTATAAAGGCTTATAGGTCTACGTCCCACAGCTGCAGTATAAAGACGCAATCAAATATGCAGAAAACTCGTCATCACAGGAATCTGTTCTCGGAGCTTAAAGATTCAAGCCTAATCTGCATAGCAGTTTATGTTGCCCAGCCCAAGTGCAGTGCCTGGTATACGTGACTAGCTTTTTACTGGTACTTAGTTTTGACCCAGTGCGCGTCTCGTCGCCTTTATACGTCACCTTTATAAAGGCGACGAGAGCGACGCTGTGGCTATACCTCGTTGTATTCCACTCGCGCCAGTAATCATACAAGATTGTTCCCCGATGGGACTGAGCTACTGTTCCAGCCGTCTGGGCGGCTCGGAGCATCCAGCTATCGTTGATGTTGCGCCGCATCGGCCCAAGGCAAACTGCTGGGATAGTCCTTGCTGGCTTTTGGCCACCAGTCAGAGTAGCTGGTATTCTACCTCTCTTACTCTTTTCAATTATTCGTCTCTATTTACACAGATAGCCCACAGCGAAATATCGCAAGACACATCCAACGTGAGCTACGAGGGACTTGATGCTCGGTCGCGATTAAAAATGCGAAGTACCAAACGCAGAGCACAATGACATTAGTAATCCAACAGCATGAGCTCGGGGCAATTTCAATCTTACTGTAGGCATGGCTGTATTCGGTCTCAGTCCACAGCAGTTAATTCGCAGGGCAGTTCCGCATCCAGCTGGGGAGTGTTTGTAGATGTTCAAAGTAGCATGGCGTGTCGAGGAATCGGCATGCGTCTTGTCACGCCAGGTATTATGCTGCGTCAGGAAGATAGCACAAGCAAGGGTGATACGCATTCAGTGTGTAGTTTAATTCGTCCATTTTGACAACCATGTAAACTAAACGTCATCTATATGACATGCCACATTGACGCCAGCCGAATTCCAAATGCAAACCTCGCTATTCCATCTAAGCCGTGAAGGCATCGGGGAAACGCTTCATGTTCTCGGCAAGAGAACCGTGGTTGCTGAGGAACTGAACGTAAGCGCCGTCATCCTTGACACGGCCAGAGGCCTTGCGCTCCAGGTACTCCTCGCGGCGAAGGGGGGTGAAGCCCCAGTTCTTGGAGACAATGATCTTCTGGCGACCGGGGAACTTGTACTGAGAGCGACGGAGAGCCTCGAGAGCGAGAGCACGGTCTAGTGGCGTGGTTAGCAATGTTGCTCGTAGCAAAAGTTCCTGTAGAGTTCCAGGCTTTATGGGGCGGGCATACTAGAGTCACGAGTGCGGACGCTCATGATGATCTGACCAATGTTGACACGGGCGACGGAGCCGTTGGGCTTGCCCCAAGCACCACGCATACCAGTCTGCAGTCTATCGGCACCGGCGCAAGACAACATCTTGTTGATACGGACGACGTGGAAGGGGTGTGCGCGGACGCGGAGGTGGAAACCCTCCTTGCCGGAGTTCTTGACGAGGTACTTGTTGGCGCAAATACGGGCGGCCTCGAGGGCCTCGGAGCTCAGCTGCTCATACTCGTTGGAGACGAGGTGGATGCAGAGAGGGAAGTCGTCGACGGCAGCGCGCTTGCGACCAAGATCGAAGATGCGAATCTTGGGGTCGGGAACACCACGGTTGAAGCGCGACTTGGGGTACGGCTACAAACACAGAATATTAGCATCCGGCTTGCGCATGACATCGGTAACGTCGTCGTGGTCCTGTGTCCCAACTCCTCTCCAAGTCTCCCTTGTGACATGCGTCATTCCATCGCAACAGGAGCTATCCAAAATCTCTCTTTCGCAAATCGGACTCGGACTCGGTTCGCAGGCGACGAAAATCATTTCAAAATTCTCACCTTGTTCTTGCAGTAGCGGTAGCAACGAGCGGGACGGCGAGCCATCTTGTCGGAACTTTGGTTAGGTTTCCGTAAAGTGGTTGTTGGTGACGGGGGAAGGATGACTCCGAACGAGAGGAACCGATAACACTTTCTTTCGCAGTGCCACCAGGATTGATTTCAAAGCCTGCTTGGTAATCTGGATCGGTGGTGCTATCGCTTAAACCGCGGGTCTTTAGGGCTAACGCCAAAGCGCAGCTGTGCCCTGATTGGCTCGCGTGGATGCAATCCCAGTAGACAGCCCTCGCCCCACTACGAAAGTTTGGGCTACCCAAAAATCACAGCGGCGAGCAGGCAACCGACCCCGAGATTTTGTTCTGCATCAAAGACACGGTCAATTTCACAATACCGAGAAAACAACACCGTCGAGATGGCTCCCGTTAAGAAGAACAAGAAGGACTCTAACACCATCAACTCCAAGTTGGCGCTTGTTATGAAGTCTGGCAAGGGTTCGTCGCCGCCGCTCGCAGCCAGCGTTTCTATGTCAAGTTACTAACCTTGGCCTGCAGTCACTCTTGGATACAAGTCGACCCTCAAGAGCCTGCGATCTGGCAAGGCCAAGCTGATCATCATTGCTGGCAACACTCCCCCTCTCCGCAAGTCTGAGCTCGAGTACTACAGCATGCTGTCCAAGGCCCCCATCCACCACTTCTCCGGCAACAACGTAAGTCTTCTCCCCGACGCATTTTCTTGCGGACTTCTTCGCCCAGACCAAACGTGATGCAAACTGTTCGATCCGTAACAACAATCCAATCTTTAACGATTGCGCTTTGACCGAAGGATACCCGAGAATCCTTGAGTGGAGGTCGGGTGTCTTTTGGGGTCTGCCCAGCGAAGAAGTCTTGCCTTGACTTTGGAGGGTTCACACTGGCTTACATGTATTTTCTCCCCTACAGATAGAGCTCGGTACCGCCTGCGGTAAGCTCTTCCGCTGCTCCACCCTTGCCATCCTCGACGCTGGTGACTCCGACATTCTCAGCGACCAGGTTGCTTAAGCGGTAAACGAACGCCAACCAAAACAAAAAAAAGCATTTTTTTTTCCTGGCGTTGGGGGTAAATCGGGTCACCGGCACATACCAGTCGATGTAATGCGACACGAGGTATTGGGCACCCTGGGCTGATGTAATGAAACCACTCGTTGAAAGCTGCCCTTTGCGCGCAATCGTGTAGTTGCACGGCGTACCATATTTAGGATCGCTGAAATAGACGACTCAATGACGAATTAAAGCTCGTTTTATTACTTCTCGTGACTGTTGATTGACGCAAGCTTGCGCCAGCATTCAAGTCGGGGTTTTCACAGCTCGTACTATAAGCGCCAAGTTATTGAGAGCAGGTTTCACAAGCACGTATCTAACTGCCGCCAACCTTGATTTGATGTCTCGAGAAGAATTTGTACGTTGTTCAGGGCTATCTAATCACATCTTGGATCCTCTTTTCCTGCCTCTTTGACTTGCCAGAGAACACTCCCTGCTACGTTCTGGTCCATCCGTTAGTCATCCGTGATCAGCACGCTAATAAGATTAAATTATAAGTGCATGGAAACGAGGACAAAAGAGTCTCCACGTTGGGAATCATGCGGTGGATTTCCAGAGATGATAAAGGGTCGCTTTGTCAATATGGTAATAAGCGATATAGCTTTCCTTGAATGAACCGGCGTGAACTTTGTTCACGAGCTGGGCGTACGCGTACCTACCTACGTACTAAATACCTGATCACTACTGCAGCCGAGGGATATGCGTAGGTTGGTACCACGCTGTCCTCGGACGAAGTCGCCGGCTACCTACATACCTACTGGTAACGGCATTGTCTATATAGGGGAACACCTCCAATTGTAGGCGTCCGTGGCGTCCTTCCCGCATACCAGCCTTGCTGGTAGTCGGCTGGACCAGATCAGACCATCGCATGGGGTTATGAATATACTTTCAACCAATGGGCTGTACTTTCTTTGATTTTTTGGCTTCGGCTCAGAGTACGGGATTGCGCGGTTTTGCGTGTCTTGGGCCGTTTTTGCGGTACAATTTAGGCGACTCTAATAAGGATCCGACGTCCGAGACATGCCCTTGCGTTTGGTGCACCGCTTTCATGTGCCCGTAGCAACAGAACGTTGCATTCTTAAGTAGGTTAGTAGCTGGCACTGGGCGCCAACCCAACAAAGCCGTGGGCAGAAAGGAAAGCCTGGGCTTGACAGGTAGTGGGTACCCGCTGCAGGCGAGACATTGCGCAGAAGGAATCCATCAATTTTATTGCTTGGCTATGTACCAGGTACCGCAATCTTGTTCCTCCAGACTACTCAATCTGCTACGAAACGCCTGACTGCCCTGCCCGTCCCTGAATCACGGGCCAAGTGGATGTGGGGACCTGGCAGGCGGACACAGAGCGCTGTGCGTGTCGGAACCCCATGTTTTGTTGTGTACCTATCTTCTCCGTACTACGCTGTCCTCCTATTTCCTCTTCGACATTCCTCTTTGACATTTGAACCACCATCCTGAACTTATCACCTGCAAACACTGATAGCTGCCTCCGCTGTCGCCCAAGAATCGTTACCGCACGTACTGTGCATTATCCTGCACGATCCTCCCGCGTTCCGCCGCATTTACCCGACATATTATACGTTGCCGACTAGCTGTCCACAGTTTCAAAGTCGCCGTCATCATGTCTGCTGTCGCCAAGAAGCCACCTGGTGGCGTTGGCCGAATTTCACACGCCGAGACCACAACGTCGCCCAGTGCCTCGCCCTCGCGATCCGCTTCCCAACGCACATCGACTTCTTCGCCCGCCGGCCACGCACGCACACGCTCAACCCGCATGGGAACCCCAGTGTCAGCCCGAGCTGCAGCCGCCGCTCGGAAAAATAGCACCACCGCAGAGGCCGACGCTCACGCCGAGGCCACTGCCGCTGTTGAGGATCTTCAGCAGCGCTTGGAGAAGGAGGAGAAGCAATCGGAATCTTTCGGAAAGCAGATTGACGTCCTCCAGACCAAGCTTGACGATGCGGTAAAGGATTCTGCCAAGCTCGAGGAAAGGGTCCACGAATACGAAGAGCAGCTCGAAACCCTCAACAACGACAAGCGAGAGGCCACCCGCCAGATCCGCGAAATGGAAACCATCTACGAGGCGGAGCGCAGTTCCATGCTCAAGGAAAAGGAGGATATGGCCAACAAGGAAGAGGAGATGCAAACCATCATACAGAGACTGAAGGACAGCCTTGCCCAGCGTAATCACGGCGAGGATGACACGCGCCCATCCCGGACAGGCAAGTACCACAGTACATCATCCGACGAGGTGTCTTACTACACAATCACTAACCTACTAGCAGCCAACGCTTCGCCGTCAATTGATGGCGGCAGTTTCGCCCCACCCTCCTCGCTACAGCGAAGCGACTCTCGTAGCAGCTCGAAACTTATCCTTCAAAAGGACAAGCTTATCGAATCCCTACGACTGGAACTCGCGGAGGCCCAAATCAAGCTGGTCGAGTCAGAGAACCAAGGCGGCGGCCGCCTGCAGGAAGTCGAGCGCTTGCTGATGGAAGCCCGCATGGCCAACGCCAGACTGATGGAAGACAACGAAAGCTACCAACTGCTTCTCAAGGACAAGACGCTTAAGGGCGACTTTGGCCAGAGCGACTTTAGCTACATGAGCTCGAATCAGGATGCCCTCGCCGCTCTTGAGGGCAAGGTCCCCGCCGCCTCTTCGCTTGCCGACGAGCTCTCTGATGCTACCGAAGCTGAGGGCGATGGCGAGCGTCGCCTAGAGGCTGAGCTCAAGTCCATGAGGGAGCAGAACAAGGCTCTGACTCTATATATTAACAAAATCATCGAGCGCCTTCTGCAGCACCAGGACTTTGAATCCATCCTGGACCAGTCGAGTGACGGCAAGGGCAACGTCAACAAGGAATTGCCTGCCCCTCCCAGCGGCTCGTCTCTGTTGCAGCGGGCCAAATCCATGGCCATGGGCCCCCCGAGCACCAACAACAAGTCGAGACCTCGCCCAATCTCTGTCGCACAGGCCAGCGCTTCCACCTCTGCGCATATGGATCCCGAGAGGGCGCCTAGCATTCCTATCGGCAACCTCGGCCGCTCTACTAGTGTCCGACGATCTCGCCCCCAGAGCGAGCAGTTTGCTGGTGCTGCAAGCCTCGTGAGCCAGATGTACAAAGGTCCCGATGGCCCCCTCTCGCCTCCTCTCGGCAATCCACGAAACTCGCAAGGTTTCTACTCTGGCGCCAGCGCCGCTGGCAGTGCCGCATCGCGCGTTCCCAGTTCCAGCAGCCAAGCGCCATCATCCACGGGCAACTTCCCTGGCATGCGCAGTGAGACGTCGAGCATAAGCGGCGAGTCGGCTGATCTCACCACACCGCCGTCTCAATCGCCTCCCCGTTCTGTACATGAGAAGAAGACGACCTTTGCAGGCGGCACGCCACGTCCTCTGCGCCTCGTGCAGGAGAATGCTGACGCAGTCAAGGACAAGGAGAACAAGCGCGCGAGCTGGTATACGGGCGTGACGGGCTGGGCGGGCTGGGCCAAAAAGGACGACCCTGCTGCGCTGCAGCAGGCAGCCAACGAACCCATCCCCGAGTAAATAATAACGAAAGATTTGGATTTCACTGCGTTCCGCATTGCACAACCCGTCTCTTCTACTTTTTTTTACATTATTCCCCACCAACTTTGACACTGAAGCGCGACAGAAATACGCAAACAGGATTTGCTTCCGAGCTCTTGGTTCACGTCTTCGTGCCTTGTATTTTGGCGACGTTGGTTTTTATTTTATTGGGTTCTTTTTTCTCTGAGTTGAGGCTATCTGGGCACCTGGCGTCTGTTGGCATATACATATTACGCGACGAAACGTTTTCTTTTTCTTCTCTAACGGGATTACGTGAATGGGACAATACTACTTGTATAATACGCAGAGAGCGGGGCCTTAGACTGGTTGTCTTGGCCTGCTCTTCCGGTGGTGTCAAGTCTATGAATTTTATGTTTCGTTATGGCATTGACGAGGAGGACGTTGGATAAGACAAACCCTTGTATACATGAGAAAAGAAGTACAGACGTTGAAATGATGCGGTCGGTTAGGTGTTGCTTGACATTGTTTTTGGCGTGTATCTTTGGCGTATGTTCGTCGTGAACAAATATTCCACACCCAGTACTTGGTTTTACATGCTATACTTTGGGTAATCGAACACTGTTCATTCGTATTCCTGTGGCATGTCAGAGTCCTTTTATAGATGTGCAACAGATCAATTACACCAAATGTGTTTCAGCATAATCACGCAAACGAGAGTCGTGAAGCAGAAAAATTGGCTGAGCAGACATTGCATCATTCATGCAGACAGCTTTTCAACCTCGAGCGACGCGAGCACAAAGGCGGCTTCGCCGAGCAATTCATTGGGCACCAGCGGTCTGGACGTGTAGTACTCAAACGTGGCCGTCGAGTTTAAGCTGCACACGGCCACTGTCGTGTCCAGCCCAATCGTGCCGCTGCCGGTATCCGCGACGAAATGCGTCTTGGCGTAGTCGTACGCCCGCAGCGCCGCCTTGCGCATCGCGTCGCCGCCGTCGCCGCAGCCGTCGCCGCAGCACGGCGCGGCGCTCAAGAGGCCGAGACGCTGGGCCTTGAGCAGCGCAAAGACGAAGAGCGCGGTGCTGGAGCTCTCGAGAAAGTTGCCCGGGCGGGATCCCAGTGTGGGCAGCTGCCACCAGGCGCCCATCTCGGCGTCCGCGTGCGACACCAGACGCGGCGCGGCGCCGCCCACGATGCGCTGCATCTCGGCGCAGAGCGCATCGCGGCCGCCATCATGCCCGTTTGTCCCGTCGTCGTCGTCGCCGCCGCAGCCCGTCGTCTCCCTCGTCTGCACGAGCCCGGCGAGGAACCACGCGAGCGAGCGGCCCCAGACGTGCGGGCTCGCGCCCGTCGCGGCATCGGCCCAGACGGCCTTGCGCGACCAGTCGTAGCCGTGGCGCTAGAGCCCCGACCGGCCGTCGTGGCAGTGCTCGGCGAGGAGGCGCACCTGCAGCGCCATGTCCGTGTAGTCGGGCGCGGTCGTCGCCGCCATGAACGGAAGCAGCGAGAAGACGCCGTCGAGGTAGCTCCACTCCGGGTAGACGTAGTACCAGAGGCCGCCGTCCGGGTTGCGCGTCTGCAGCGCCAGGGAGGCGTTGATGGCGTCGTAGGCGGCGCCGACGACGGCCGCACTCGCGGCATCGCCAAGGGGGGCGTGGACGGCGCGCGCAGCGTCGATGCCGGTGTGGATGGAGAAGCGATCGAGGGGCTTGGTGGCGTCGCGGGCGGCGTCGCGGAGATCCGGGGCCACGGCGACGAGCACCCTGGCGAGGTAGTCGGTGTACCGCAAGGCAGAGGCGGCGTCGGGGTACTGGGCGACGGCGGCGGCGAGGGCGATGGCGAGGAGGCCGCTCTCGAGGGTGCTGGTCACGGCGCCGGACGAGGTGACGCCCTGGTCGCGCGTCATGAGGCTCTCGAGCATGTGCAGCGAGCTCGGGAGCGCCGCGGCGGCAATGCCAGCAGCGCAAGATGATGCGACTGCGCAGGATAGTGCAAATCGCATATTTTCGGCAATATGGCTGGCGATGGATGTCGCAGGGAGGGGTACGCCATCTGCCGGCGACTGCTACGGCAGCTTATCGGGAAGAGCGAGCCTTGGAGGATCAAAGGGGTTGAGCGTATGTCGGGGAAACAAGCTGACCACCGAATTTGTGGCTTCTGCCCGAAGAGGAAGCACACGACGCCGAGTCTCACTTTTTGTCGGATTCGCGCTAGATTGACCAGCAAAGACAATGTGCTCCTTGTCTGGCTAAAAACAACTGGAAAAGCTGCCTCGGAATGACAGCGCGAGCAGCTGGGTCAGTCGTTTTTCGCGGCTAGTGTCACTCATCTTTGAATTCTGTACAAAGATATAGACTGCCTTCTGAATCACGTCAAAAAGCTAAAGTGGCAGTCGGGTAATGTCCGCGACCAGGAAGCAATGGATGTTGAGTCAAAGAACCCTCGGCGTGACTCGACTGCAACTGATAACAAAAACTGAGGGCACTGTCGTTTTGTCTCTGTCGGCCTCGTGTTGCACTGTGAGTTGACTTGTTCTGCTCTATTCTATTCATCTGTCGTGGGCATTCGAACTGCAACTGAGGGCAGCACAGCATCTTGGCATATTTGTCTTTCCTTCAAGGAGGCATATTTTTGCCCTTTTCACCTCTGTCGTATTGCTCACTACTATCGTATGTCGAAATCCTCAGGTCAGGATGGACTTTCGCTGTAGCCAGCCAGGTACGGTAGACCTTGCATTTCCTTCCCACCAGTTTTGGCTTGCTCTTGATTCCACAGTGTCAAATTAATTGTGCTTGATGGCAAACCAACACTTCACTTTGCCTCTTTTCTGCTTGGTGACGCCGCATAGTCCACGAGCCTGCTACTTTGATGGGCAAGGGGTGGCAGACCAGGCCATCGCCGCACTAACAGGTTACTAACATGTTCGATGATTGTTAGGTCAATCACTCTAGAAAAGAATATAGAGAAAAATACGAGAATAGATCAAGGCCAATAAGCTTTGTCTTCATAGTCGTATTATGATAGCTAAACTATCTTGAGGATGTGTTGGTAGTGATGAGATGGACGCAAGCACGACTGCATCTTTGTTTCCGACGACCTGACTTCGAACAAGTGTGAAAGGCAACACTTGGTGGCTGATACGCCGGCATCGAATCGTCTCCGAATGACAAATATGGACGCCGTTTACGATTCAGCAGTTGCAGATTCTCAAATGAAGCAATGTGGTTGAACAAACGAGCTGCAGCGGCTCTCCTTTCTCATCTTGCGAAGTTTTATCATTACCCGAGCAACTCATCATGCCTTTCGCAAGCAACTCAGAAAGATCCTCTTAGCAAGCCATGGCAAGTGGCAGTCTCTTCCAAATTGGAATACTTGATGCATCTTCCCTTCTCCTGCCGTCACTGCATGTTGTGCGACCCAGACCAACGGCAGCTGCAATGCACCACCTGCCCGGCCGCATCGCAGTAAGCAGCGGCCAAGTTGGCTTCTCTTTTTTTTTTCTCATCTCGTCTCACATATTAGTATGCAGTAGAGGTGATGCAAGGTTCCAACTGGAAACGAGTCAAAGGCACGTTTTGCTAACTTGTAGATAGTATCCAAACCGAAATGTGCATAGACCTCGCTTACTGGTGTCGAAAACTCCGCGCTTGGGGGATCGCAGGCTAGGAAAGACTGCCCCAGCAAGGACGCACGCTGCGAATTCTCGATGGCATCCTGGTATATATGCTACGGCCGGTGGTTCTGTGGCTGATGCCGCCGCCACCTGACCCTGTCCCTGTCCCTGTCCCGGAGTCATCTGTTCCTGTCTTGGAGCCGTCTGTCCATTTGCCGGAGTCGTCCGTCCACGTCCTGGAGCCGCCTGTCCCGTCGCTGCATCTTCCACCGCCGCCTGTCCAGCCGCTGCCTTTCCAGCCGCTGCCTGTCCAGCCGTTGCCTGTCCCATTGCTGCCTTTCTTGCCGCCGCCTGTCCAGCCGCCGCCTGTCCTGCTGCCGCCTGGTCCGTCACCGTCATTCTATTTGCCGCTCGTCCGACGGCTGCCCGTCCTGCTGCCGCCTGGTCCGCTGCCGCCTTACTTTTTGCCGCCTGATCTGCTGCCGCCTGGTCCACTGCCACCTGGCCGGCTGCCGCCTGGTCCGCCGCCGCCTGTCTTGCTGCCGCCTGGTCCGCTGCCGCCTTACTTTTTGCCGCCTGATCTGCTGCCGCCTGGTCCACTGCCGCCTGGTCCGTTGCCGCCTTTCTTTTTGCCGTATGACCAGTCACAGTTGGTCTCTTTACGGCATCTCCCGCCTCCTCCTCCTCCTCCTCCTCCTCCCATCCCACACCCTATTCAGCTTCCAACCTGCACTCACTGCCAAGACCTAGGCATGGTGTGGCGCGAGGAAGCGGTCGAGAAAACTAAAAGATGCGTTCTTTGCAGAGGCACTGGAGAGGTCAAGCTGAGGTCGCCAGAAGTTGGCGGGCCTTGCTGGCACTGTCACGGGGAGGGTGAAACAAAATATGAGAGCACAGAAGGTGATTGGATCAATTGTTCCTGTGGTCAACAGCCGCGGAGGCAGTCACCCCAGACGACAACTTGGGCGGCATTTGTGCGTTCTTAATGACGTGCGCGCTCGCTGCAAGGTTTGGGTCTTCGCTGCTACATCCGCAGGGAACGCACATCACGGCGGCATGGCCCGGAGAACAGCCTCGGGTATACTATTAGAGCGTTATTTATTGTTCCAAGCGCCTCACCAGCCCATGCGTTTCTCAAAAAGTGCATAATTCTCTTTACTCTTTTATTTGTTTGTTTGTTCAAGCATTTCGCTCCTCGTCGAAACAGCTTCTCCAGTACCTAGCTAAGATCCCTTGAGAAAGGTTGTGTCGGTATCTCAACGGCAATCCAGTATGTACGAAAGGGTCAGAGGCTCTGTCCTTTTTTGCTTGCCATCGACTGAAATTCGGACAACACTGTAGGCGAGCTTTGTAGAGCAGGTTGGTCGCGGCAGAGTGTTCCGACCATACGTTGAAGATTGACATGTAGTTCCGAGTAACCCAGATTGCTAGACTACCCTGTACTTTAGCATTGAGAGGCGCTCACTTGTGCCTTGGCAAGTTTGGAGGAACACACTTTGTCATGTACTTTTAGTGGCCTACCTACATCCGCGCTGTCCTGGTGATTGGATAGAATCTATGATTTGGGGTGGAAGAGGAGGTTAAACATCTTGAAAATGTTGCGCGCGTGGTGGGCTGGAAGATGCCTAGGCGGGTCTCAAGATACAGGGGCATACCTAGGCTTTCAGTAGAGCAGTACGAAGCCTGTGAGATTGCCTGTGCAGGTCTCACTGTGAGTAACATGCACGGGGTACACACATTTTGCTTTCAACGAACCCTCCCCCCCTCATTATTCCCCGTCCTCAATTCGAGACGTGCGACCTACGTGTTGTTCGCAAAGGAGGCACGGGCCCACTGCAAGTCGGGCAAACCGCTTTGCTAGCGCGCAGAGGGCTGACAGTCTGTTGCCCAGAACGGAAGCCCGGAGAGTGGCATGCCCCCGAGAATTGCAGTCGAGCAGTTGAAAAACTGTGTTGACCGACGACGTGCATAGGGCGCGCGCGGGGGACATGGGACTTGTCGAGAGCGTTGATCTTGCGCCAGGAAACAGCCTCGATGCGCCGCTCATGGGACACGCAGCAGCCTGACGAGTAGCCACTGTCATTTCGTAACGGCCGTCGTGGACGACTTGGACACGTGTGTCTCAAATCCCTTTCGACGAACGTGGCTCGGAGGAATCCATTCGTAAGCACATTCTACGGCTGCGAGGAGCTCCACGACGCATGCGCTTGGGCGGTTTTTGATGGAAAGAAACAACGGCCCCGTCCATTTCGGCCACAACTGCGGGTGGGGTCGCTCTCGTTTACCGTGTCGCCCTGCTCAAGTCCCAGTACAATTTGCGAGAAGCTAATTTGCTGGACGGCTCAAGGTAAAAGTCGCGCAGAGTTAGGGCTGGGAGCGGATCGGCGGCTCGTTATCGTGCATGTGCAGACAAAGGCCAGGGCAGGGCCATGCAAGACTCATCCGGTTGTAGAAGGGTCGGTAAAAGCTGGAATCGGACGCGGCCAGCTTTGCAGCAATCAGTGATGCAGCCGCCAGGAAATCGAAAGCGATGCCTTGAGGTGCGCCTTGCGGATTCTGCTGCAGACGAGCTCATGCTGGTGCAGGCAAGCGAGGACAACGACGACCACCAGGCTGGGGCTGTGGTGAAGCTGGCGCAGGCTGAGGCAGCGGCCAGGCCTGAAGCAGGCTAGCGGGTTTTGCGTGTGACTCATTTTCCGACTCCACCATCGGCGCAGGACGAGGTACCTGGCATGGCAGTATGGGCTTAGCATGATTTGCCAGGACTGCTGCTGGCATTCTGCTAGTGCCCTATCTCAGCCGTGCTCAGCCGCCGGTACCTGCTCGTGGACCTGCGCTGGCCGAGGGTTGGTGCCTGAGAAATACAAAATGTCCCCAGGTTTTCCTTCCCACATTTTCGCTTTTTCTTCTTCTCCTCACCCCAAACGCACATTATACATACACATTACAAGATATACCGCGCCTCAGGCCGCCTCCAAGATGCGATAAATCACCTCTTTCCCGAGAGCTCCTCTTTTGAATCCGCCACAATTCAGTCTTTTGACTTCAACAACATTTACTCCACTCAATCTTCCTCTCCCCGTTCAGCTCACCTTTCGGTCGACCTGAACTATAGCCCTGCTTTGCACAGCATCAGCTCCAGTTCCCCTACAACCGCCAACATTTCAGGCCAAGACTTCCCAGTCTTCACCACGGATTCCCAATCATCATGGCTTCCCCAATCAGCTTCCGCCCTGCCGGCACCTCCCGAGCATACGCCACATCTGAGCCCAGCGCAGAGCCCCCAGCAGGACTTCGTCTTGTTCGACAACCCTCCGCCTCGCAACGCTAATCGGTCTTCGGTTTCGCTGCCCAGTCAGCGTCGTCACTCATACAATAATCGTTTAGAGAAGTCTGTTCAAAACCAACGTGTTGCACAGCTCCTCCAGACTTTTGGACATCCTTCATATCCCGTCAACGCCAAACGTGTCTCCAACAACAATCAGTTTTACGCCTCCTCGGCACCGTCCTCTTCTGTGTCCCTGAACCAACGGTCTTCAAGCGCGCGTCCACCCGTTCCCCTCTTCAATCAGAACGCCGGTGACGCAGATCCATCCGGCACGATGATGAACGCAGCAGATGTCGTCCTGGACGACCTTCCCATTTTTGATGGTGAAGTCTCCAACACTGCCTTCTCCTCGCCCGCGATCCCCTCGTCCTTTGACTTCAGCGGCAGCATGTCCAGCTCCGCCTCCAACTTGGGAACTGTCTCGCCCCAGGATCTGTTGGTCCAGGAGCCTTTCATGTCCGCCCCCAACTCGGCCGCTCTCACTGCCCTGACTTCTCCGTCAATCTACAATGAGTCGCCCGACTTTGATGGCTACGACGTCTCTCCCAACTTTGAGCCTGCGGATTTTGGTAACCCAAGCGACTCTTGGTATCCCTTGTTCCCTCAGGACTCCAACGGTCCTGAGGCGAGCAACGCAGAGGACTCTCCCAACCAAGGTTCTGATTCTGATTCAGCTGGCCTGGCTTCTGGCAATAGTAGACGCAAGCCTAGCGGCTCGCCCACCAGCGGCGGTCGCCATGCTGCGGCTGCTGGTGTCAACGCGCGCAAGCGTGATAAGCCTCTGCCTCCAATCATTGTCGAAGACCCCAGCGATGTTGTCGCCATGAAGCGAGCTCGCAATACCCTCGCCGCTCGAAAGTCGCGTGAGCGCAAGGCTCTGCGCTTCGACGAGCTCGAGGACAAGATTGCCAAGCTCGAAGCTGAGCGCGACCACTGGAAGAAGATTGCTCTGTCTCAATCAGGCTCCCGATAGCAAGGGTGCTCTTCCTGGTGCTAAAAGTTTCTGTTTTCTGTTTTCTGTTTTCTGTTTTTCTACTGTTCATTATTTTGACCACTTTCCTAAGATTCTCCTTTGTGTACTCTTTATTTTATTCTGGTTAGCCATACTGGTGGGGAGAATCCTGTGAAGCTTTACTTTTCATGTCTTTTCTGTAGGCTGCTGCCTTTCTAGTGTGACATAATCGAACATTACTTCTATGAATAAACGGCTTGTATATGATGCTCGTGATTGTTTGCAACCGATCTCTGTCGACACGACAATGTCGCAGCCTTGACAGGCTACGGTCAGCCGGAGCTACGCGTAAGCCTGTCTGCAAGCATCCGCCCGTCAGCAGCCATATGTATCAATTACTTGATACTTTCACGACGAGCTCATGCTCGTTCGGGGGTGTCATGCCGCAGACAGCCTGAACTGAGGATGTGCGCAATACGTTGCTTTTGCCTATAACAAAAAGGATGGCTAAAGATGGCCAGAGCATATTAAAATCTCCCCATGACAATTTCCATGCCACGAGTTACACCGTGCGCATATTGGCATTGTGCAATTGACTGATTAATTTGGATCTCTGTCTGTATATACGTGCTTGATTCATCCAACCCCTTCTCTCATGCGCTCGGTGGTAGTCAAAAATCATTAAAACAAAAAAAAACATTGTACTCATGGCTCATCACCATTAGAACTGGCCCGGGCCAGGTCCAAAGTACTCGCCCTTGGCCAGCTTCATGTGGGGGCACGAGACGCCATCGTCGCAGCCGGAGCCAACGATGCTGTTTCCCCACCAGTTGAACTCGGTGCCGTTGTAGGCCAGGCCAAAGAACTGAATCAGACCTGAAATGGCCATGCCGGCGGAAAAGGCAGCGGACAGCACAAAGTTGTACTGCGATGAGAGCGTTAGCACGGGGTGTCGCGAAATTGGGGGGGAAATTGGGACGAGTGAGGAGACATACCTTGGACCAGAAGCCGAGGAAGCGCTTGCGGACAAAGAGCCAGGAAAAGGCCGCAACGGGGACGGCGGGCCACATCTGCGAGATGTTGTACGGCGCCCAGGACAGGCCACCGTTCATCATGACGACGGGGTGAATGTTGCGGACAAAGGCGCTCTTGGGCCACTTCTTACCGGCCAGCCAGAAGAGGAGCACGATGATGACGCCGAGAGGGAAGCCGAGGAGGGTGACGGAGTAGGTGCCGCCGACACCCCAGAGGCGCTTGGGACCGACCGTGCCCCATAGCACGGCGGCGGTGAAGAAGGTGTTGACGCCGGGGCAGAAGAAGCGAAAGGGAGCATCGGGGGTGCAGACGTCTTTGAGGTGGACCTGGAACTGGACGATGCCAATGTAGACAAAGGTGGCGACGAGGCTGGGCACCATTTGCGCGAAAAAGGTGAAGCGCGGGGCAATCTTGACGTAGTGAGCCAGCTTCAAGTCGTTGCTGAAAGCCAAGGCGTGGGCGCAGGTGACGTAGCCGTACGACTTGAAGAAGCACATGGCGAGGGCGTTGCCCTCGACAAAGGAACCGCCGATGAATTCAGCGAGGACGTTGAGGGTGACTTCGACACCAGTCATGGCGTAGACGATGCCGACGGGCACGACAAAGATGAGACACATGATGACGCCGTAAAAGACGACGGCGACTGAAGTGTACGTGGGGTAGACGGCAATGGCAGCACAGCCGACGGCGACGGCAAAGACGAGGGTGCAAAAGTACCACCACTCGGGGACTTCCTTATACTTTTTCATCAGACGGTTGTGAACGTCGAGCACGCGGCCCTCTTCGACCTCCTTTCGCTTGGACGGACGGAAGCTGTTGATCAGGTCGCGGAAGCCCATCATGATCTCGGTGCGGTGAAAGAGCGCCGCGTAGGTGACGACGGCGCTATACACGGCAAAGAAGATCATGTAGACGACGGTATTGGCCGAGGAGAGGTAGGGCGGGGAGTAGGCCTTGTACTTTTCGATATCCATGATGCCGCGCTCGTCGAGGATGCTCGTGACGTTGTAGCGCTTGCCGAAGCGGTCGTACGGCTTGTTAGAGTTGATGGGGAGGTACGCGCCACCCCAGACATTGCTGTAGTACATGGCGGCGATGACGGGCAGGGTGATGGCCATGCCGGCAAAGTTGTTGGCGATGCTGAAAAAGGGCAGCATGAGCGGGTCCCACAGGTACGTGACAATGTTCCAGTCAAAGGTGGGCAGCGGGTTGAGGCCGAGGCCGCTGAAGCCGCCGGTGATGACGGCCAGCTTGGCATTGTCGGGCGCGATCCAGACCATCCAGGAAAAGTAGGCCAGGCCCTGGAAGATGTAGTTGGGGAACCAGAACCAGATGAACATGGCGGAGAAGGCGAGGCCAAAGAACTTAAGGCGGCTCATGCGCCAAAAGGTCTTGAAGGGGCCCGTCACCGCTGGGTTGGTGTCGCCGTGAAAAGCCGAGTTAAGGGCAATAGTGACGAGCGACTGCGGCCAGACGCAGTACGACGGGTACACGAGGAAGCGCCGGCAGATGCCCGCCAGGCTGTAGCCAATAAAGTTGGTAGACAGGGCGATGAGAATCTGGTAGCCAAAGCTGAGCGCCCAGGTCTGGTTGAAGAACTGCGGCAGGTACTGGATCCAGATGATGTAGTTTGTGTAGGGAGAGGAGCGGGAGATGGAGGCCATGATGGTGATGAGCATGTGCTCCTTGCGGTTAAAGGGCCCCGGGTTGAGGCTGTGGCGGACGCCAAAGAGCGTGAAGCCAATGTCGGGCAGCACCTTTTCAAAGAGCTTGCCGACGGGGTAGGCGAGCAGCTGCGGCACGTTGGCGGTGACGGAAATGGCCGGCTGGCGAATCTCAAAGAAGCCGTTGATGAAGGCGACGGCGACGGAGAAGAAGATGCCAATGACCCAGGCGCGAATTGTCGAGCACGGCATCTCCGGGTCGTCGTGGTTGCTGACGACGGCGCGCACCTCGGCGTACGGCGAGTTGTTGGTGATGAGGGCCGCCTCAATCTTCATCTCGGCAATCAGCTGCTCGTGCTTTTCCGGGTTGTCAAACACATCGTCGTTGTCTGGTGAGGGGGAAGAACGAGTCAGTAAAGGGATCTTCTTGAGGGATGAGGGTGAAGCATGGAAAGTGGCTTACGGAGAAACTCTTCAATTCGCTCCAGAATGGTTTGCGGAAAGTTGGGGTCGCGGTGGTGTAGCTTGTACACCTGCTTCATGAGCTGCAAAATAGGTTAGGCTTCTGACTTCGATGACGGGTTGTATAAGATAGGTGTACTTACAGTGCGAGTGCCCTCGAGAGTAAAAGTGGCAGCGAGCTCCTTGGCCTCGAGCAAGTCATCCTCGGTGACATTGAGGTCGTGCTCGGCAAGTTCATTGTCAGCGGCGGCAACGGCAAGATCAATGTCGACAGTCTCATGCAGACCCTTTACAAGGACTCGCTCGTTAGCTCAGGGTCTTGACTCGGAGAATCCCACCATGCAGATGCACATACCTCCTTCTCATTGATGATACCGCCGCGAGGCTCATGGTGAGCGCCAGCGAGGTCGCTACGCTTCTCGGCGTAGTCAGCCATGGTCAATGACAAGCCAACACAGGACAGCAGAGACTCGAAAGTGGAATTGACCACGAGGGGGATTGATACAAGGGCGTGTCGAGCACCGTGTCCAGTGAAGCGGGGAGCTTGGGGTCTTTATCCCAGTCCGTGGCCAGCGACCGTGCGGAGGAGCCCTCTCGCTCGCTCGCTCACCCTGTCATATCAGCCGGGGCTAATAAGAGGCAAAGAGCTGGAGTACCGAGATACTGTACCACTACTACAATCGCCACATGGTAACAGCAGCTTGCCATGTCAGTTGGTGGCGTTTCCTGGGGGTACCCGCCTCTTGATTGACCTTCTACAACGGGACAAGGCCACGCCGGGGCTCACAGCGCTGCATCGCCTCCTCCTCATGCAGCTCACAATGGACGCATTGAGGACCCAATCCTGGGTCGCGTGCTGAAGATGGCCCCGGGCTAGAAGCAGGATACCAGTAAGCCTGCGAATGGACAACATCAGGGGGCAAGGATCCGCAGCGTTGGGGGACCAAAGCAACCAAACAAAGCAGTCCTCCGGTGGCTTTTTCCCTTCACTAGCGTTCATATCCCTGGTCCATTTAGGCTTGGCAGATAAGGTGTCAATTAGCGCTGCCCATCACCCACCCGTGGCAACCACTCAGCGTGTTGGGGTGGCGCAATGATGGGAAACTTAGCAGCGGACTAGCCGCAGGAACTTTTGCAATCGACCAGCAAAACTGTAGCGCCTGCCGGGGGACGAGGGTCTCCCTCGGCCTCATCAGCTGTTTTGCAGGAATGCAAGCCGGCGCCGGGCTACCCAGTTGCCTCTGTGCCTCTCTGCGTTGCTGCCGGTAAATAGCTCCCATCGCATAGATTGTCTCAGCCCCACGCGTCAAGTCTCGCCCTGTTATAGTTAACTGAGCCAGGATGCAAGCGCATGCGACGGTGATCAGCTGAGGCGGCCAGCCAACTACCCCGTTGTTGGGTCCCCGAGCCACCACGAGGCGACCCAGACAAAAGTGCAGACTTACACGTGCCACACACCCACTTCCCAAAGTGGGTGTTACATAGCGCCATGGGCCATATAGCCACTTAGGCCTATTTTTATATAGTTAACTTTAATACGCGATAACTTCCTTAATTATAGCCT
>JARJRE010000640.1:0-58830 GCA_030783385.1 Akanthomyces dipterigenus | reverse complement strand
CTAGCTCGTAATCTACACTATAGAGTATATATAATCTACGCCTTAAGGAGGGAGCTTAGTAAGCTCTCGCATTAGGTCCCTAGGGAGCGGGTAAAGCCTAAATCCTTCACACTGGGATGGTATATATTGCTTAAATCAGATACTTGACCACAAAACAGGTGTGCGTCGTTGGGTGCAAGCAAACGGCCGTTGATTGCCAGCTGGCAGTGCTACGCGTCGCATCTGCACACGATTGTAATGTGATTTCTTCGCAGTCGATGCAGTCGAGGCGAGCTCGTTTAGCAAATGCAATATCTATTTATGCCCTAAACGCCGAGAATGGCATATGCTCTTCTCCTTCCTTTTTAACCTATACCGTTTTGCCGTCCAATATCCCGGGCTGCCGAATCTTGCATCACAATGCCTCCTCCCTTGTACCTTCCGCCGCTGGCGAGACCGGGCCCCTTGATGGCACTCAGACGCTTCGACTGCATCTTTCTACACGACACATTGCTCGCAACCCTCTTTCGTTATTGAGATCAACTCTTAATACGCTTGTCAGCATTGTCTTTTAATTGCATCTAGATGATACCAGCTCACTCTAACCGTTAAACTGTGGCAAGCTACAGGCTACACTCCTATACCAAGGCTTGCCGTGGTCATGCTGAGCCTCTGTGGCTGCTCCTTTCGGCGTCGAGGCAAGAAGCCCGCAAATTCGTCTATCAACGACACGCCGCCCAAAGTCAAGGTTCGCCATGAGCCGTCCGAACTGGCTCACAGTGCTGCCATTCCTCGAGACCTGGGCAGGTTGAGCTTGGATGACTTTGGCGTCCAGAGTTTGAACTTGCCCAAGAGAAAGACCAGCAACGCGCTCGATACAGTCAAGGCAAAGCTGATAAGACACTTGTCCTATGATAAGGAGTCACCCCAAAGACTGCAAGCTTATCCAGACAACGACAAGGACGAGATCGCTCGCCGAGCAGAGCTTCGCCGATTTCGAGCCAAAAGAATTCAGGAGGAGTTGAACGAAGAGCACAGCAAGTCTATATCAACTCATAACTCTATCCGGAGCACAAGATATCTGACGCCCCTCATCGACATTGGACGGCCTGGTCATGGCCCCCGGGATGCCATTGAATTCTCCATTGATAGCAGTAGCCACCTGCCTGCACCATCCCCGTCCCCTATCCACAGCCTTTCGCGTTTCCAAATCAGATCACCAAAATCTTCAATGAAACGATGGAGTAGCTGCCCGGGAACAATTGGGGAGCAATCAGGCCTTACCGCTGCGTCGCTATACACTGCTTCAAACTCGCCTCTGTCAGGGAAACGTTATACTGCTCCCGGAAAGATATTAGAATCCAAGTCATTACCGAACTTGCTACAGGCCAACATGAAAGCTTCCCAACTAGCCCGAAAAAAATGGACTGTCCCGAACAGCGACAGCCACGCTACTTTGGACGTTTGGCTTGCGCTGCAAGAGTCTCAGCCACGAGGCAGCCCATCATTGAGTGTGCGGGATCATAAGCTGCCGTCCCCGGGATTTCGTCGGCGTCAGAATACACCTGTTGATAACAGACTCTCCGAAGTCAGTCAAGATACTGTTACGGTTCCTTACCCGGTACGGCAGAGAGGCATTTCGCAGCGTCGCCCATCGGTTCCGCAAGGCGCGACGCAACGGCAGGGCTCTCAAGGGACGATTGGCTCAAGATCTGTTTCTGCCAATCGCTCTCGACAACGCAGCTTGGCTGTTCCTTGTTCGGCAAAGCACAAAACTTCCTCGAGCTCCAGTGCGGGAAGAATAGTGCCGTCTGAAACGCCAGGGGGGATCTCGTCCTCTTATTATCCATCCGTCATGCCAAGCATACAACCGAGCCCGAGTCGCTCCAATTCGCCGGCCAATATCCTAAGCTTGCAAGACTTGCAAAGTCTAGAGCTGTCTCCCTTCGAGTGTAAGTAGTTTCTTTTTACCAATCACGTTTCTAACAAGTGATAGGGCATGACGATAACTCTATCCTCAGAAAGTTTGGCGCCGATGATCGCAGCTCATATGCTACGGCAGATGACGGCGAGAATAGCTCTCAAGATTCTCCACGCATCTACCATGACATCTTCAAACCAAGCAACGATGGTCAAGTTGACACGAGACGGCCCACGAATAGGCGTTTTGCCGACACTTTGAGCATTCGCAAACGACGCCGGAACAGTAGATCGGATGCAAGTACAGAGGACTCCAACTTTGCGGCACTCAAGGGGACAAGTCGCTCTCGCACGGAGAGGACGGGACTTCCGACAATGTGGCGATCCGGAAGCGGATCATGGGATTTCCAGGCTAGCCTTCCCAAACGCATCTCGTCCAGGCTTTGGTATCAGTCCCGCACAGCCTCGGCGATTGTTCCCGAGTTGAGCTCCCCGCTGTCAGTGTGCAAAGAAGGTAGTGCAGAGAATGAAGTTGGTGTTTCAACAGACGGCACAATAGGAGTAGATGCTGGTCGGGCACCGAATCGTGCGACACTGCGGAAGAGCAAGGCGGATCAGTCCGCAGAGTTGGGAAGAAAACGGACACATTTTACAAGGCAAGTTGAAAGTCGTAGGAAAGTATTTTCCTAACATGACTTTCAGTAGAGTGCAGGCGCTTCCAAGTCAATATGTACAGCCATACGCCTTGCCTCAGGATTCCGTTGCCTACAATGCTCTGCAAAAGGTTTCCCGACGAAACGTTTCGGCACCTCCTCTGTCATGGACAAGATATCAGCCACGGAAGCTTCAGTCAAAATCGTCAAACTTCATCAAGCCCAAACCGGCGACAAGAATAGCCGGTGATCACCACGGGTCCGGACAGCCAAGCGTTCAAGTACCGGCCGAGAACAGCGACGTCCGATCCATTAGTTTCCCTGCAAAGATCGGCGAACTGGTTGAAACTGTACTCGCGAAAATGATCCCTCAGCGCAAACCATCAGATGATATGAAACATTCGAGTCTAGAAGCAGCGCCCAGCCAGATTTTGCCATTGGAGCCTTTAAGAATTAACGAAGTCCAGACTTCCCCAGTCTTAGGCGAAATCGATATGTTTCGGCCTACTCGATAAGCCTCCATCTTGAAAATCGAGCAGATTTCTTTTTACACTTTCGAGTTTCAACCCGCTTACAGTGGGGCGCGACCACCAAAGCTGAATTCAAGCTATTGTGCTAGTGTTCTTCGTCTCAAAGTATGTGGCACTATGGGCCACTATTCGCAGTGCTTAAGCCGAGAAGGAGACCAATATACATTTACAAGCTGCTCATTAATGCCAATAGTATTTATATCTATGGACAACCGACCCTACCTTATGTAGCAACAGATGTAGTAATGAACTTCTAAATACTGTTTTGCAATGCACGCAACCCATCCTTAATGCTACACGCTGAAACGTGTGCAACTCGCCATAAACTGCCTTGTGTAAATATACAACCGTACCTGGCGGAAAATGCTAGAATCAAGTCCAACTTCGCAGCCTCACACTGTCTGAAGCTCCATCGCCTGCTGATTCTGTACTTTTTCTCTCTCTGATTCACGGATCTGTTCTCTCTCCTGCCGAAGACGTCGCTCATCTGCCCTCCGCGCCAACCTTTCACGCCTCTCACGCAGCGCGACGCAAAACTTGGACCGTGCGCGAATGGCTTCGCCTTTCCAGATGAAGATGAAGGGAATGATGCACATGATGGCGAGCAGGCCGCCGAGCAGGGAGCAGGCGCCAGCGATGCCGAGGCGCTCAAACATGCGCGTCGTGGCAAAGGGCAGGACGACGGCGAGGATGGAGCGGCTCGTGGAGGAGGCGGCGTTGGCGGAGGCGGCAAATATTTCGTAGGCATCGACGAGGTAGTTGAGGATGGCGAAGAAGATGAGGATCATGCCCATGCCAAAGGGGATGCCGGCGAGCAGGGGGACGACAAAGGGCACGCCGGGCCGGGCGCTCCAGCCCATCCAGAAGAGGGAGACGACAAAGAGCGGGCCGCCGATGCAGGCGAGCGGCAGGCGGCGGTACTCTTCGCGGCGGGTCCAGGCGGCGCCGCGGGCCTGGGCGCGGGCGAGCACGGCGTCCCAGTTCCAGAAGATGGGAAAGGCGATGGCGGCACCGACGCCGACGGAGAGGTAGGTGAGGCCGGTCTCGCCAGGGCTGAGGCGGTAGAGCCCCTGGTAGATGATGGGGTAGGCCTGGAAGGACATGTAGAAGACGGCGTAGACGAGGCCGAGGTAGGCGCAGCAGCAGGCGACAATGGGCTCGGTGAAGAGCATGCGCAGGGGCCGGGCGAGGACGACGCTGACGAGCTGGCCGACGTCAGTCTCCTCGAGCTCGCGCGGGGCGACGACCTTGTTGCGGGTCGGGTCCTGCCGGCGGAGGCGGCGGGCGCGGCGCTCGAGGAGGACCGGCTCGTACGTCTCGGGGAGGAATAGGACGCAGGCGAGAGTGGCACCGGCGTACATGAGGTTGACCCAAAAGGCCCAGCGCCAGCCGACCGTGTCGGCGGTGTAGCCCGAGATGACGGGGCTGATGAGGGGGCCCAAGGTGGTGACGACCATGAAGATGCCAAAGGCGCGGCCGCGCTCGCGGGCGTCGCCGTAAATGTCGGCGAGGATGCCGGCGACAATGGCAATGGGCGAGGCGGCAAAGACGCCGGTGAAGAAGCGCAGCACGAGCAGCGCGCCCCACGACGGCGCGAGCGCGCAGCCCATGGTGAAGAGGGTGAAGCTGGTAAAGGTGACGAGCGTCAGGTTGCGCCGGCCAATGTGCTCGCTGAGCGGGCCCCAGATGAGCGGTCCAAAGACGTAGCCGACGAGGAAGACGGAGATGGGCAGCACGGGCTGCTCCTGCGAGGCGACGCCAAAGTAGTCGGCGATGAAGGGGATGGCCTGGCTGGGCAGGGCGGACCCAATCGTCGAGTTGAGGACCAGCATCGACGTTAAAGCGACGACGAGGTACTTTTTAATCTGTAAACGTGTTGAGCGCCTTCGAGTCAGTTTTGATACGTGAAGGAAGGCAAGAGGTCAATAGATTTGGGCAACGGACCTTGGACCAGTTTTGGGGGTTCTCGGGATCATCGACTTTCCATTCTATCGTCTCGTAGCCAGGACGGCTGCGTGTGCGGGAGCGGATCTGGTCCAACGCGTTGAGGTTGTCATCGTCGTCAAGGTCATCCTCCTCAGGCAAGGTCGAGTCAACAAGGTCCTCCTCCACTTCTCTCATTTCAGTACCAGGTACATGGTGCTGCTCGTCATCTGTGCGGAGGGGTCAAATCGGTGAGCATGGCAAAAATGTAACTGGTTGGGGAATGACATACAATGGCGGCTAGAGATTTCCCTTCCCTCGCCGACTACGGTGGAATCGCTACCGCTCATATTGCCGCCGCTCATTCTAGTACGACTGCCCAGGCTAATGTTCTCCGACTTGGCTGTGTCATGACAGTTACAGAACCGGGCTTTGCTGCGAATGTGTGGTCGTCGGCGTCGGCCTCCTTTGTGTGGCAGAGCTGTGGAAATTTCCCACAGGCGGTTCAGCAGTGAGCCCTTGCATATGGCAAGATGAGAATGGAAAGAAATTGGGAGCCATATTTTGAAATCCTGCAAATGGACGGACCTAATTATGGCTGCTTAGTCCAGTCGAGCGTGGGGCCGTACATCGGGCGGCGCTTCAACATGCCGGGTTTAACAGTGCGGCGCTGCGGTGCCCATTCCGAGATAAAACTCTTTTCTCGCCCAGTAAAAATGGCCGGCTGCACTCGGCTACAAGGCTTGCCCCAGTTGTCCGCGGCCTGGGGGCCGGAATGAAGGTGAGCACGGTGCGTGCTTTTCCTTGTTTTGCCGTAGATCGGCCACTTACAAGTCCGCCCGTGAGCCGCTAGCGTCACACTCCGGTTTACGGCCCGCGGAGCAATGATGCCTTCACAAAGGGCTACTGGCAGATATATATCGACCGTGGCATGGAATTACAAGGCTGCAGCTTCAGACTGTGGGTTGCAGATTTCAAAGAAAGGCAAGTACGGGAGGATGATAATATTCGGGTTGTATGTTTCGCTATCTAGACTTCGAGATTAATCTGTTTGCCAAATCTGGCGTAGAGGTCGACTTTTAGCTCCGTCATTTGCTCCTGAATGGCGCTAATTTTCTCCTCCAGAGTTCCCGTTTCCTCTTCGATTCGGGTCGTAGCCGTGCTCAGCATTTCTTGTGCCTGCTCAAGCGGCAGGTGGAAGAACGCGTCGCCAATCTTATATCTGCAGCAATTGTCAATACTGGATCAGCTTCATTACCGATGTTGCTTCAAAACGTATCGTACTGAATTTTTTCGTCTTCGTCGGCGAGTTCGAGTTCGGTTGAGAGGTCGTCTAGCTCTTCCTTTTCTTTCTGTTTCGCGTCGTCGTTAGCGCAGGCTATTTTACCACGAAGCAGGAACCAGACAAACATTCTTTGCCTTCAGCTCATCTCCCAGGAGCAGCTCTCTTTGATGCAGTCGGCTGAATCTGTTGATTTTGTCCTGGTCCTCGCGACGGACCTCGACTTCTTGTCCCGCGTTCTCCTCCTCCTTAGAGAGCTGTGTGAGGCCTGTTAGTCCTGAGAAGGAAAGGGTGGTGTCTCGGGAAGCTCCGTACCATGCGCCTTTGTAATACCGACGACATTTTGAGGGCTAATCTGTAAGTAAATGGGCCTGGTCTCTGATCTGCCTCTATGCCGGTAGCAACAGCAACTCGAGGCCAGAGAGCTCAAGAATTGATGGTGGGGTACTGTGCGTTGCACCGTGTTTCTCTGTGCTTCGCACCGTCTCTTCCACGAAAATGGCCCCACACAAGCTGCGAGATGCAGAGCTTCAGGCGCAACGTCTGACACCACCTAAAGGCAACTTCCTTACGGCTTCTCTCTCACCCACGAACTTGGATAGGGATATATACTGTAAATATGGGCACAAAAGCATATCCAAAGTCCACTTTGAAGAAAATTGTCAAGGCGCACTCCAACCATACACTGAAAAAGGACGCCGACGTGTCGGTACGCGATGTGGCGCATCCCGTTTGTTTACATGGCTGACCATGCGTCAGATCTACCTCAACTACGTACTCTTCATGGAGAGGTAATACTACCGGAACTCAATTCTGCATTGAGAAGCTGCTAACATCACTTTAGTCTCATCAAAGAAGCGGCCATCCAATCCAAGCAGTCGGGCGAAAGGGGCCTGACCACTCGCAGTGTCAAAAAGGCGACCCGAGTGAGCATGCCAACGCCAATGTATTGTAAAAAACAACACAACTGACCGACGTTGCAGGATATTTTGGCCAAATTCAAGGGCTGAAAGCGGACCGGTTAGATGCGAAACAGAGCACACACGCCGACCGACAGCAGTCTGTGGATAGCAGACAACCCCATTGTGACCCGATCTACTACGATCGCGTTCTTCGCATACGACACGACACAACACGGTCAGCGCGATAATCCATCATCGCGCAAGCTCTACATACAATGCGTGCCTTACGCCTGCTGGATATTACACGCTGCGAATATGCCACATGAGGTGAATGCAGCATGTCGTAACTTTGGACTGCCTAGGTAGTTACTACAGCACGGCAACCCCGTGTGTGCACGAGACCAGGCCCACATTGCTTCGATACCTAGATACATTCAGGCACCGATGGTGCGCCGACCTTCGGTAGAGCGAGCATTACTTGGAGCTCACAAGCAATTCAATAATTTGGATGACTTCCCTATGGCATATTGATTTAATACCTAACAAACGAACTCGTTTGCGCCCAACAGATGCCTAAAGATTCGTGTTTCTTTGCGGTTCTAGAAACCGGTCTACCCGTTCCCCCACTGTGCGGGCGGCTGTCGTCGAGCAAACGGGCAGCCGCTAGGTGGACCGTCCGTTTTACTCCTCCACATCGACTATTCGAACTCTCCTACTTCCCCTGGAATCCAAACTCTTCCTTCACCACTACCTACATTGTCTTTTTGTTATCGTATTTGCGTCGTTGCATCCGCTCCCGCACTGAGTTACTGCCCATTTTGTCTTTTAACGAATCCCACCGACTGCCGCCCTCGATATCCGTCGACGGCCCCTCAAACAACACCCACCCAACAAGCCTAACTAAACCTTCCGATCGATCGTCATGGCTGCTTCGACTGCTACCCAGCCCATGTCCAAGACCGCTAGAAAGAAGGCCGCCAAGGCTATCGAGCGCACCCATTCTCCTGCTCCCAGCAACGCGTCTATCGCCGTCTCTGCGGACAAGGCTGATGATGGCTTTGAGAGCCCGTACATCAAGGAGCTTCAGAAGTATGTGTCACACCGGCTGGTAAACTTTGCGTTGCACGAAGCCAAACTAACGCGTCCTCAGGAACATTCGAAATGTAAACAAGAAGATTGTAAGGCTATCGGCAATTCCTAAGCTGCGTTACTGTTTATGCTAATCCTGCATGCAGCTGAACGCAAACAAGACCGATTCTCTTCTTGCTGAGCACAAAGGCAAGACCCTGGAGGAATTGGTCGCCTTCAAAATTCTCAACGCCGATCAAAGGGCCCAGATCCTCAAGAAGCCTGCTCTGCAGGCACAGCTCGCCACTCTCGAAGAGCAGCTGGCTCAATCCCAGAGGGTGCACGATCAGTACGCGGCCCAGGCTGTCTTTGAAAAGGCCGAATTCGAGAAGACAATCCAGAAGCTCAAGGCCGAAGCGGCCGCAGACGCTAAGCAAGCCTTTGACGAGACCTTCCAGGACAATTTGCTTCTGCTGTCACAATTCCTGCGTCTGGCCGCGTACCGCCGGGAGGAGGGCAGCAACCCTGAGGCGGACGAGAACCAAGCTATTGAGGGTGTTCTTCTCGCTATCTACTCCGGAGACAGCTCTGCTGTAGCTGCCATGATGAAGCTTATGGAAGGATCTGCAGAGCAAGTCATCAGCGTTCCCGGCGAGACGCTCGAGTCCACTTGTAAGTAAGATGGGATAATACTGCGCTCTTGGCACTGACAGAACACTAGACTCTGACATTGGCGCTCTGGCTAAGGGCTACACCGTGGCGACGTACACTGAAGCCACACAGTCAGCGGAGACGGAGACGGAGAAGCAGGACTCTGCTCCTGTTGCAGCTGTCAATCTGCCGCAGACCTACGCCACGGAGATTGAAGCTGGTGCCGAAGCCTTGACGATTAGCGAGCCCACTCCAAATGGCCTGTCTAATGGTAATGACCTATCTATTTCGCAAGAGTGGGTAGATGTCAAGGCTCCCCAGGATGCGGCCGCTGCTACTACTGCTGCTCCCGTGGAGGCTCCTAGTGGTCAGTCTTGGGCTGACGATCAACCCGAAACAACCACTGCTGTAAGTAGACCAACTGCTATTGATTTTGTTTTACAGGAAAAAAAAAACTAACAAGCACCAGGCTCCATCTGCTGCTCCCGTGCAGCCAAATGATGGATTTCACCAAGTGCAGCGAAACCGGGGTCGTCATGAGCGCGAAGGAAGTGGCAACTATCGTGGCCGTGGTCGTGGCGCCTACCGTGGCCAAGGCGCTCGAGGCGGCCGTGGTGATGGTCGCGGCAGGGGCAGAGACAACCGTAACCCAAACTCGGGAGATTCCGCTTCTCGCCCCCCTCGCCAGGAGAATCAGTAATACACTGAGTTGGCTACAGCCTGAGTAGAGTGCCAGGCAATACATTAGACCGTCCTCTACAGCACAGAGGAAATTGTACAGAACGGCATGGCGGCGTTTTCGGTTTTCACCGATCTTTTTTTGGCGCTGGATTTTGAGGACTGGGAGAGACGAGTACAGAGCACGATGACATCTAATAAAGCGGCTGGAACCTGCGCCGTACCGGCAGCAAGCTCGTGTATAGATAGGCGAGTTGAGTTGATGTAAAACAAGACTACGTATGAGATAATGAAACACATTGGTGGCCATAGGTGACACGGGGACCGCAACAATGGCGAGTTAATGCACGTAGCGCAAGTCGTGACACTAGTTCGGCAATCGAATGGAAGCCGGTGATTTTACATGTTGAAAGATTACAATTGGGGTGGCATTCGTTACACAGAGGAGTCCAAGCAAGGCGACGCCCAGTCGTTGAATAAGCTCATCGTACAAGAGGTTCGACAGGTGCTAGCATTCAGAGGGCGGAATCTTTCGGGCATGTGTGCTGGGACAAATACTTGTGTCCGACCAATCTGGCGACACTCCATGATGATCAATAACTCGCCAATACCCAATCAATCAAGTTGAGCACTGTACAATGCATCCAACCAAGCGCTCGAGTCGACCGACTAGTTAAATACCTTGCTGAGAGGAACGGCAATGTGGCGCGGCAGGCTGTGGCGCCAGCGCTGTTACCCTAACTACAGGCTACTGTGCGTGCCTAGCAAGATCTGGCGGCAAGTACCAGGTACCTCGCTAGTACCGTTTACGCCAAGGAACTCTGCAACTTGTCCTTTTCGGTACTTGCGCTACGAGTTGCCAGTGTGGAGCTACAAGCTGTCATGTCCACCTACCTGCTTCTCTGGCCACATCAACCTTTAATTCTTCGACTGCTGCATCACCGCCGACACAAAGAAGACGACCTGCCCATCTCGTCTGGAGCGATTGGGTCGCTTACATCTTAACGGCTGTCGAGTTGCGCGTATTCTTTACCTTGTCTACCTTTATTCCCTCTTTTTTACTCTTTCAATGCTTGTTTGCCTCTGATACCCATACCAAGGTAGCTACGGACCACCACTTCTACGCACCAACACCACAGCACATCCGCAGACAATGGCGCGCTTACGCCTGTCGTCGCTCATGACGCTCCTCGGAGCCGTCTTCCTCTTGTCCGCCAACGTCATGGCCGCCTCTGCCGTCCTCGGCGTCGACCTCGGCACCGAGTATATCAAGGCCGCCCTCGTCAAGCCCGGCGTTCCCCTCGACATTGTCCTGACCAAGGACTCGCGACGCAAAGAAACCTCGGCCGTGGCCTTTAAGCCCGCCCCCGGTGGTGCCAAGCCAGGCCAGTTCCCCGAGCGCGCCTATGGTGCCGACGCCGTTGCCCTCTCCGCGCGATTCCCCGGCGAAGTCTACCCGAACCTCAAGACCCTCCTCGGCCTGCCTGTTGGCCATACCATTGTCGCCGAGTACGCCGCGCGCCACCCGGCCCTGCAGCTACAGGAACACGCCACCCGTGGTACCTCGTCCCTCAAGACCAAGACACTGACCGCCGACGAGGATTCATGGATGGTTGAAGAGCTGCTCGCCATGGAGCTCCAGAGCATTCAGAAGAACGCCGAGGCTCTCGCCGGTGAGGGCTCGTCCGTCCGCTCCATCGTCATGACCGTCCCGCCATTCTACACCACCGAGGAGCGCCGCGCCCTCCAGCTCGCCGCTGAAATGGCCAATCTTAAGGTCCTCAGCATCATGAGCGACGGCCTGGCTGTTGGTCTCAACTATGCCACCAGTCGTACTTTTCCCAACATCAACGACGGCGCCAAGCCCGAGCACCACATCGTCTTTGACATGGGCGCCGGTTCTTCCACTGCCACCGTCCTCAAATTCCAGAGCCGTACTGTCAAGGACATTGGCAAGTACAACAAGACGGTTCAAGAGGTTCTGTCCCTTGGCGCCGGTTGGGATCGCACTCTTGGCGGTGATGCTCTCAACTATCTCATCACGGACGACATGATTTCGCAGTTTGTCGAGTCCAAGTCAGCTCAGAAGATCTCTGCCACGTCGGACGGTGTTCGCGCCCACGGACGTGCCGTTGCTAAGCTCCTCAAGGAAGCAGAGCGTGTTCGCCATGTGCTGAGCGCTAACCAAAACACTGGCGCCAGCTTTGAAGGTCTCTACGAGGATATCGACTTCAAGTACAAGCTCAACCGTGCCGACTTTGAGACCATGGCCCAGGACTTCCCCAACCGAGTTGCCGCCGTTGTCAATGATGCTCTCAAAATGGCTGGCCTTGACATGGTCGATATTGACTCTATAATTCTCCATGGCGGTGCTACCAGAACTCCGTTCGTCCAGAAATCTCTCGAGAACCTCGCCGGTTCTGCTGACAAGCTCCGCTCCAACGTCAACTCCGACGAGTCTGCCGTTTTTGGTGCTGGATTCCGTGGCGCTGAGCTTTCTCCCAGCTTCCGCGTCAAGGAGATTCGGGCCACTGAGGGCTCCATGTACAGCGCTGGCATCAAGTATACCAACTCCAAGGGCAAGGAGCAGCGCCAGCAGCTCTGGACTTCCGTCTCTCCTCTCGGCGGTGCCCCCAAGGAGCTTACGTTCAACGACTTCAAGGACTTTTCTGGCGGCTTTTACCAACAGGTCGGCGACCAAGACAAGACTGTTGCGACGTTTGCTACCAAGAACCTCACTGCCACGGCTACTGCTCTCAAGAACAAGTATCCCTCGTGCGTCGACTCTGAGATTGTTTTCAAGCTTGCTCTCAAGCTGGCCAACGAGAACGGCGAGGTCGCTGTCGCTTCGGCTATCGTCGAATGCGAGGCCGAAGTTAAGGAGACCATTATGGACGGTGTCAAGAACCTCTTTGGATTCGGCAAGAAGGACTCCTCTGAGAATGGTGAGGATGCCAAGACGGACGCTACCTCGTCCAAGTCGAGCAAGAAGTCTACAAAGTCCACAAAGTCTAAGAAGTCTGCAAAGACGTCCAAAACTACCAAGGCATCAGAAAGCGCCTCCTCTTCTACTGAGTCGGCTTCTCCATCCACTGACGCCAAGGACTCCAAGTCGACCGAGGCGACTGAGGAGCCCAAAGAAGATGTGAAGAAGAAGGAGCTCGTCAATATTCCTGTTGAGGTTGTTCTTGAGAAGGCTGGCATTCCCCCCTTTACAACGGAAGAGCTCACCACTTCTCAGAATCGCCTCAAGGCCTTTGCCGCTTCCGACAAGGCTAGAATTCAGCGTGAGGAGGCGTTGAACAAGCTCGAGGCTTTCACCTACAAGATTCGTGATCTTCTTGAGAACGATGACTTTGTTATCAAGTCCACCGAGAAGGAGCGCACCGTTCTCTCCGAAAAGGCGAGCGAAGCTAGTGAATGGCTCTACGAGGGCGGTCTCACTGCCGTCAAGGATGAGTTCAAGGCCAAGCTCAAGTCACTACAGGATCTTGTTGACCCCATCCAGAAGCGTGTGAAGGAATTCACTGCCAGACCTGAGGCCATCAAGAAACTTAAGGAGGTTGTCGGTCAGACTGATAGCTTCCTCGAGGGTATCTACAAACAAATTGACGAGCACGAGGAGTACCTTGCCAGCTCTTCTGCGGCGTCCACATCCACGTCCACATCCTCCGCCCCCGCTGAGTCGTCAACGGGGGATTTTGACGGCCTCGAAGACGAGGACGCCACTGAGGCCAAGCCAGAGGTTGAGGTAGAGCTGCCCGCCGCGGCTACCCCGCCCTTGTATAAGCGCGATGACCTTGTTGAGGTTGAGAAGCTCAACACTGAGACCAAAGAGTGGCTGAAGGAAATGGAGGCCAAGCAGGACAAGCTTGGTGCCACCGAAGATCCAGTACTGCTTAGCGGCGACATCCTCGCGAAGCAAGACAAGCTGAGCAAGGTGAGCATGGAGATTGCCATGAGGGGAATCCGTTCGTTCAACAGCAACACCAAAAAACCCAAGACCAAGAAGTCTAGCAAGTCTAAGAGCAAGGGCAAGGGCAAGAAGTTTGACGTTGGTGACATGGACGCGGAAATATTTGGCGAGGGCATCGATCAGGAAGAGCTTGATAAGATTCTCGACCAGATCCGCAAGCGTCAGGCCGAAGAGGATAAGAAGAAGGAGGGTGAGGCTAAGGAGGGTAAGGCTAAGGAGGAGAAGAGCGGGAAGACTGAGGAGACGAAAGAGAAACAAGGACATGACGAACTATAGACGGTTTGAACGACTAATGCATCCACCAGGAACGGGGGACAAACATATCAACACTGTATATATGTAAGAACTGGGAGTAGTTGTTTAGAAAATAGAAGGCGTCTGATTATACAGTGGTGTATGTCAGAGTAGACAGAGAAAATCATGATGTCACGTTTCCGCAAAGTTGGCTGCCCTGCATACGCATAGGTATCGTGTTGACCGTTGTGCAGCCCTCGGCTTTGTGCATGAAAATGGCCAGACCGCGAACATGAAGCAAGCCATCTGCACGGGAGAGCCTCCGTTCATTTCCCACCCTTTGCCTAGCAATACTGTTCTGCTCTGTTTTCATGTCGTGTTTGTCCTCGTGCTACGTGGTACCAGGCCCAGATGGACCTGTTCTCGGCGACTGGTACGAGGCGAGGCATGGCATGAAGAGTTCATTTCCCGTCTTTTGCTGGCGAGATGTGTTGAGTAAATGAAATGGAAAGGGCTTATTGGGCGCATGAACTAGCATGTTCAGAGTGGAATCCATGTGTGTTCGTGCTTTGGTACCTCTATTGTTGCGGATGCTGATATTGGTCCCTCGTCAGCTTGGCGGCCCGGCAGCTGCCAAGGTGACATCCGTTTGCACCTGCCTGGCTGTTTTCTGCAGTCCGCTTCAGAACAACACCCGCATTGCCTCAATAGCGTGTTTGGGGTGTTTGGATCGTGCATGTGACGATCCTGCTGCTCACTTCCGTTTATTGCCGTTCCCCTATCGCCCCGGCCCAGGTCGGTCGTCTTTTCTTTTCGTTTCCTCATCTAAACATTGCCCCGTCACTGTTGTCGCTCGCTATCTCTTCCTTCTCTTCTCACATTCGTTTAGAAGAAATCCATCAGTTATCCAGTCGTTCGCTTTCCTTCGTTTGTTTGTTTCCTTGACCACATTCCCGTTTGATTCCTCGAAACGTTTCGTCTCCACCTCAGTTTACAATGTTGTGGCAGAGCCTGTCTCTGCTGTCGCTTGCGGCTTCACTTGCCTCGTCATTCGTGCTCCCTGCGCGAGATGCCCAGGATCCATCCTCTACCACCTTTTCGCTCGATGTTGCGCGCAGTGAGACGGGCAAGAGGGACTTTCACCGTGACTGGACTGCAGTGAGGCAGAAATGGGGCGGCAGCACCTCGAAGTCTGGCCCCTCGGCATTTTCTCTGGCAGATAATGGTATGTTGCAGGTGAATATGCGCAAAAACGGCCGGAGCTAACAAGATACAGATGGACTCGTCGACGTCCACCCCATGGGAAACGATGATTTGTACTTGGCCGACATCCAGATTGGCAACCCGCCGCAGACTGTCAAGATGGCGTTGGATACCGGCTCTTCTGATGTGTACGTTCAGGTCAATTGGATTTAGTGATCATTCTCTCTAACACGGAACAGGTGGGTGCAATCGACGGATACCAATTATCGTGTTAACAGAAACGGACCGTGGGCGCCTCAGTATCACCCCAAAGACTCCCACACTTCGTCTCTCCTCAACGAATCTAGCTGGGATGTCCAGTACTGTAAGCAGCGTGCACAACATTCCATCGCGAGCATATGTTAACGTATTTAGTGGACGGCACCGCTGCCTTTGGCACAGTATACCAGGACACGATTCGATTCGGCAATATTGAGGTCACAAATGCCACAGTGCAGTCTGCACAGACCATGGCCTCGCGCTTCGAGACGGACATCGAAATGAGTGGCATCATGGGGCTGGCCAAGCGCCTGCGAAACAATATCCAGCCTCCTGTGCCGACGTTTATGGACATGCTCACCCCGCTACTTGACTCTCCCGTTTTCACTGTTGATCTCAAGAGGAATGCCACGGGCCAGTTCGAATTTGGCCGCATCGACATGGCCAAAGCTTCGGACAACATCACCTGGCTCGACGCGGTCGGCAGGAGCCCTCACTGGGACGTCGATTTTGACCTGACCTCGTGGACTGTTCCGGATCAGACGTGGTGGTACTACCGTTTCTCTGGCACCATTGACACTGGTACCACGCTCATGTTCCTGCCCAGTCCCCTTGCCAGCCGATACTGGTACAGTGTGCCTGGTATGCGACAGTCTGCTGAGCTTGCCGGCGCCTACACGTTTCCCTGTGCAAACGCCAAGCAGCTGCCTGACTTGCTGTTCAAGCTTCCAGGCACGGAGCACGTCCTCACCATTCCCGGACGCTATCTCAACTACGGACCGGCTGACCCTAAGGGTGAATACTGCTGGGGCGGCATGCAGAGCGCTGAGGGCATGGAGATTGTAGTTTTGGGCGACGTTATGCTCAAGGCGCTATTTGTTGCGTTTGACCTGGACAAGCAGCGCGTTGGCTTTGCCAATAAGGTGCTCACGGACGAGATGTAGATTTTGTGTTTGCTTGTTGGCATTATTTTCAGCCGTCATTTTTTTTTGCTTTGTAACTAGGAATATCAGTTTCACAAAAGGGAGAGTAGTAGAATATACGGCAGGTAATGACGTGGAAGTAAGGTTTGAAGGTTTTTTTTCTTAGGCAGATTTTTTCTCGTGGTTGTCATTTGCGCCGTCATTTACCGCCACCACCTAGATTATCTAGGGGTATCTAAACTCGGCCGCGTCTTTTTCTTTTTCTTTTTTCTTTCTATCTACACGAAATACAGGGTGATGAATCAACATCATTTCTGTCGGGAGAGGACGGCACTGATGGGTCTGCGTGCCCTCCAAGAGCTCGCAACACCCTCATCGTCATTGTCTTCCTCTCTAGTATCGCAGGCCGGAGATGCTCCAACCCAACCCAAAGAAAATGTACTTGCACCACGGGTACATGGGTAATGTGGCTTTTTTTGTCTTCTTCTTCTTTGAGCTGGCCTGAACAGCTCAAAACAATGTCAAACTTTTCCGTGGAGTCCCATTGATGACCGGCATGATATCAAAGTCTGGGGATCTATAGAAAAGCTGCACTTCTTTTTCTCTTTTCATTTTTTCCCTCGGCCAAGTTGTGCAAGTGCATAAAAGCAAGGTCAAGGCCCTTTACGTGTATTCCTTCTTTCCTTCGTTGCATTCTGTTTTTCTTCTTGTATCCTGTTCTTTCGTTTTGTTCTATAGCATGGCTTTCCTCGTACTTTACCATGTTTCTTAGTACGCTCTATTTCTCTGTTGCGCTATACTTTGTTGCTTTGTCTTTTGGGTACTCTTTACACCTCGATGAAACGATTCCATTTATCTGACCATTCGTCTCTTTACCTCCCTAGTTCTCTCTTCTTGAGTGATTGGTGAACATTACAAGAGCAGTCACGTGTGGTGAGTAGACAATGTCAATGATTGGTATCCTGGAGAGAAATCATGCTATACAATGATGCGCGAAAAATACGACATGCCCAAACCCGAGCAATATCCACCACGTCAGTCTCTTGTGCGCAAGACGGCATTGCCCTGTCCAGCTTCCAGATCCATGTACAAACAAGACCTCAGAAACATGAAACCAAAAATTCCACAAAAGAGTGTAGTAGTACAGCGGTGATGGAGGCCTTATTCCGAGGCGGAGAAGCCGACACCGAGTTGGTGTAGTAATCGATGAATCATGTTGCTCGCAGCTGGCCCTGATAAGAAAGGCGGAGTTGGCTGATCAGGTTCGTCTCTTATCATGATGCTGCTGAAATGTTATTTCGCCATTGCCTGGCGATGGTGGTATTTGATATTGGTATTGTGTATGTATTGCTGTGTTGGCTGGCCGTAGCTTGCGGAAGCTTGAGACTGAGAGAGAAAAAAGTAGGCGACCATGGGGCAAGAGCCGGTTCGACGACGGCTAGTATTAAATAGTTGAATAGGCTATACGGCCACCGAAAAAAGAAGAGCGTCGGCCATATAAATGCATTGAAGAGAAAGGGGCGTTGAACTGCCAGCTACCCGTTTTGAGAGGGGTAGATTGTGCAACGAGTTGAAAATGGCCAAGAAGAATACCATGTCGGCATCATCTATGCACCAGGGGTGAAGGGGTGCGTAGTCGTAGGCAGTCAAAGGGAGGCCATCATACTTCGATGGGTCTTGATTTGCCAAGCGTAGTATATACCTTTTACTGGTGGTCGCCGTCTGTGGAGCACGAGAAACGATCGAGTTAGCGAGCTTGCTTTCTTGTCGTGGTCGGCTTTCATTGGTAGTCGGCCTTGGTGACAATGTGGTATTCACCTTCACTGCCGCCCGGGGTAGGGGGCATGTTACCAGCGCTGGGGGCTTGCTGGGGCGCACGAGCGGTGCCGGGACGGGAGCGAGCCTTGTCGTCCTTGGTTGGAGGAGGAGGCGGTGCGTGGGTGGGCGCGTGCTTGGCCATGTCGGACGTGTTGAGCTCGAGATCGGGGCGGCTGCGCTGGCCCTGCTTGCTCTGCTTCAGACGCTCTTCCATTTCGCGAAGGCGGGCCTCGAGGGAAGCAAGCTCCATTGTGTTGCGGTTGACCTTGGCCCGTCTGGAGGGGTTAGCTTTAGCTTCAGGCGAGGATTCGAGCTCAAGCTGTAGTTAGGAGCTCGATGGTGGAGTGTACGGACCTGGTGTCGACTTGGTGGTCGAGATCGGCAACTGAGTTGTCGATGCGGAAAATATCCATCAGCTCATCGGAAAAAGAGCGAGCGATGGTTCTGTCCTCGGAATTGATGGTTAGCCGTCGTTGCTGTTTCTGAGACTGCATATCCTGGTGCTGGTTCTGGTGGTCCATTGTGGCGTTGGCGTTGGCGTTGGCGTTGGCGTATGCTGGATATGATATGGGGGGTTGCTCGGGCGGTTGATGTAGCGTGTTTTCAAGAGATTGATGACTGGTGATGGAGGGGAGAGAGGGAAAGGAGGATGTCGGCCGGAAAGCAGCGAATATAATCAACAAAATAGGAGAGCAGCGACCAGTCCTTCTCCACATGGTGTGGGCGGGAGGATAGGGATTATGTTTCGGAGGGGGAAGCCAGACGGACGGTAGGCGGTACGAGGTAATGGGAGACGATGCTGGTGATGGACCGGGTATCAGGTACTCGGGGGTTCGCTTGGGAGGAATGCAGGACCCGAGATTTCTTTTTTTGGACCAAGAGGCGGGTGGTTGTAGTAATGAGACGGCGGTGGTATTGGTAGAGATGACCTTGGAACCCAGAAAAGGCAAGCAAGGTGCAGTTCATGTAATCAATGCAAGACCGAGTCCAAATCGGGACGGAATTGAGAGCAAAAAGACAGTCTCCATGAAGAATCGGTACTTACGACAAAGGACGACGACTGGTGGGCTGCCATTCGCGGTCGAGCTCCTCGTCGGTATAGGTGCGTTCGATGGTAGTAGCGTCCATGTCTAGAATAAAGAGGAGGGCTTTTGATGTGTATCTCGATGGTATTTGGGGGGTCTGCCTTGCAGTCGAGGAAGTTGTCAAAATTCTGGAATTTCGTGACCGTTTGGACGTTTGGCTCTGTCGAGAGACCGTCCCGGAAGGGGTGAGTGAGGCTAGTTATGACGTCGCGGGTGTGCAGGCAGCGCTGATGGGATGTGGGTATCAAATGAAAAAAAGGGGTGCAAACAGACGTCGACGTGGCATTTGTTGCGATTTGTCCGAAGGAGAGCCTGTGCTATTCTTTCAAGTCGCTGCGAAAAAGTCAAAGGGTGCAAAGATGAGGAAGAGGGAAAGAGAGAGTGAGAGGAAGAAAAGGAGTATCGAGCAGATTTGGAGAATAGTCGAGAACCGAGTATCCGTAGAGACGAGGCGAATGGCTACGGGAAATGGGTCGCCCTGTGATTGACCCTCTTGCGATGAACCCCTGGGAGCGAAATGGGCGGGGGACGGTTCAATCTTAATATGGCAAGGAGATGATTCAAATTTCAGCACATGTACCGGAGTGCAGGGGTAACGTGAGGGCGAGAGATGCACCCGAGGGAGGCACGGGAGGGCATCTGAATGGCTTGGACGGCTTTGAAGAGGATGAAAAGCCGCTAATAAGAAAAAGAGCTACCAGATGCCAGCCACCAGCGTACCGCATGCCTACCTACCTACCTACCTACCTGTACCTGAGCTTCACCCTGACCCTGCATTTGGTGGCTTGCACTCCATCAGCGGTCACATCCACTAACAAGATACGCAGAGCCGCCGAGGGTGGACCCGCTGCCACACCCGCCTGCTGCCTGTGGGAAAGGCCATCTCCCAGCTTGCCAGCGCTAACCAGTTAGATTTAGCGTGCTGCGTCCGAAGGCACAGTGCCTCCAGGTAATTCCGAGCGCTAATGTATGGCGATTTGGTGACAGATTGCTCGGAATTACCTACGACCCACTGTACCTGATCAGTGATCAGTGATCACCCAGGCACCCACCACACCACTTGATACGCCCCGTCAGGTTGTCCGCCGCGTCTTGTGATTTAATTCTCAGCAGCGAAAGAAAGAAAAAATCATGGGCTTTGGTCATGCTATAACAGTCAGAATCATGCTATCCGAAAGCCTAGACGTGCATTGCAGACGCTGAATCGCGGCCCCTTGGACACAGTCATCCCGTTTGCTGACCTGAGCCCTGAGCATCATCGCCCATTTGACCGACACAACCGCCACATCACACGCTACGAAAACGTGCATGCAGCCAGTCGAGATTTGGTGTCCATATCTGTTTCTGCTGGTAGCTTTGCATCTCGCGTCCACCCACCCATCAACGGTCAAGCACACGACCTGGCGTGCCGGCCGGCCGTCCCCGCGTCTGCATGCCAATGTGCGATATTACATTGTCTTGGATTCTGCATAACAAGGGGGCGGCGCAATGCAAAATAAGAGGGCAGGCCAAGAAAAGAAAGCACACCAATGTTGAATAGCACTTCAGCCAGCGATGCACTCTGGCGTGTTTTATTTCTGCCGCGGAAAGTGGCCCTGTAAGAATGTCACTTGGCCCCAAGCTGAGCAAGAAAGACGATGCTCCGGGGCGGGCCACTTTGGCCTTTGTCAAACACTGTTGGAGTTGACCACTTTGACTCACCCCTTGCCAGCACCACCACCGAACCGACGCGTTCCCAGGATCTTGCAATATGATCCCGACAGGAGAGCTATCCGTGCTGGCACCTGCGTTACTCAACCCCGAGGCCGGTGTGCAGTAAAATATGTAATCAATAGAGTCATCATCAGCAGGGTCAATTCCAGTCTTCTTATTCGCCGTGAGAGAATTTTGTCCGCGTGGTAAGGTGTGCCGCACTGAAAAGATACCAAGCTGTTTTCTTATTATAGACTGAAAACCACAGGCAGTAACCAACCACAGGCAGCAGTCTATACCACCTCGTAACTCTATGGGTGACTTACCAGTACAATTTTGTTCAGAAGCCTGTTCGCTTTAGCTAAGCTTTGGCTAAGCTTTGTTGCTGAAACACTTGCTGCCAGTCAGCTTCCGCCTCAAAAAAAGAGAGAGTGAGGGCTCATTGCAGTGTTATTACGAAGACGTGCCCGACCTTATAACCAACTACTAAAAAGATCGCATTCGAGGGCAGGGATGCCGTCAAGTCCCCCGCCATTCTGATCTCATCGCACTGTTCGATGCGCGCGGTGGAGCTCCTTTAAGCGCGTCCCGGTCGAGTGAAAATCACTTCTTTGCAATGTGGCTGGCTGCCGCAGTTTCGGCCATTGTGGTTTGTATCGTGTTCAGGTGTTCTAGTTTCCTGGCGTGGTTCGCCGGAGGCTTGTTGGTTGCGTCCTAGGCTGGGTGAGCAGATAGATGCTGGCTTGACGTGGGTGGACGAAGACACATCACTAGCAGCTGCGGTGCTGAAATGATGCGCTAGAGGCTGTCCCAGCTGCAGATTACAAGTCGACAGGTCAATCGGCTTGTCGGTCAAGTTATACTCGGATGGGGAGAGTGGCGGCACTGGCCGGGGAGAAAAGCCAGGCCTTCCCGTCGAGCATCCACGCACCATGTACGTTACCGGTACCACCATTCTCAACTCGACACACTCTTTCTCAGCCAGCGCCTTCTTCTTCGCATCGCGACGTGGTCGCCGCACAGCAAGATCTTCCATCTCATAGCGCCGGTGAGCTCCTCGCAGAGCGTTGTCCCTTTACAGATCCAGGCCAGCGGGCCAAATCTCCACCACCGCTGTTCTTTTGTTGGCAATCCTCAACGAGGATTCATCGAGGAAGATCGTGAGAAAGAATCATTAAAACATGCCCTCATGACTGTTTGCTGGTCGACACCGACTTCGCAGTAATAAATGATCATCAGACGTAACCATGGCCTCTCTCCTATCGCTGCGCTGGGGTGACCACGTCCGTGACGGTTTGGCGCTTGCGTATACTTTGTGGCTACCAAGCCACGAAATGCTAATCTTTTTGTACTTGTCGCGCGTCTCTCGAAAGCCTTGTGATATAAATCATGCGACTGCCTACCCAGATCACTTGTTCAGGCAAGCAATTTATTTATTTTGGCCTCGATCCAGCGTTTCAACCATTGCAACATCAACCTCAACTTCAACCCAGAGCTCGCATCAAGGACCCAACAGACCATCAATTCCAAAAAGATGCGCCTGCAGGACCGATTCGCCGACCCATATCACGACACGGAGGCGCAGCTGCTGGCAATCTTCAATGCCATCCGCATCCTGCTGCTTCCCTGCGCGTGGCTCGAGTCGCTCTGCCTCTGCGTGCTCAACATCAACGTCGCGACATCCTTTCGCATGCTCCCCACCCACGACCCCCATCCGCTGTATGCCGCCAGCCAGTGCAGCACCTTGTCTCTGGTCATGATGCTCGCGGTTCCGCGGCTGGTTGCGTCCGGGGCGAAGCCGAGCTGCGTGGCGCTGGTGTCGCGGGCGCTCCGTCCGCTCACGCGGCGTTGCGGCCGCCGGGGCGCCTACGTGCTCATGTGTATGCGCGTCTGGCTCTGCATGGCCTGCTTTAATTATTACGTGGCGGAGCTCTTGCACGACTCTGATCGAATGTTTGTTGATTGTGTAAAGATTTTGTCCCTGATCTGTATAATATAAGGTGCAAAATGCGAGGGGATGCAGCCAGAAAGAAAACGTACAACTAGTATACTACTTGGGAAGCGGCCTTTGGAGGCAAAGTGTGTTTTGCTATTATTTTTACTATTTCCAGTCTCAATCCTCAAATAAATCACGACAGCTCTGCGTTGATCCGTTACTCTTTACTCACTAGTATATTCTTTGATCGTGTGTATAATTTGAAGAACAGTTGACTCGTTTGAATTACACTCAAAACCTCTACCAAGCGTAATTTTGTCGCCTGTAGTGAGTCCTCTGCACCTAGACGAAACTCCAACCGTAGTGGAACGGTGCTCTCATCAAGATTGGGCAGTAAATGTTCTTTGGGCTTTTTCCTCTAATTATGCCCAAATGAAGCCATCTCTTTTCGCAAGTCTCGATGAGGCAAGACGCATCCAAGTGCGCTGCTCTGCTAGGCGGCCAAGCTTGAATCTATATTCGCCGACTTAGATTACGGGAAGAGGAGGGTGGCTGTTTGTAAGCTCATGACTTTGCAAAAAGACTACAATAAAGAGTCTGTTTTTAAGTCCTCAAGATTTCGCGCTTTGCGGAAGCAGTATGGCCTTCTGTCTCTACCTCGCAAGATCTTGAGTGCTCCGCAGTCGAGAATAGTCCGTAAGCCATCATGCAGGCTTGACCCGGAAGCTTCTCCATCTCGTAGCCGTACAACAAACGTTGTTCTTGTCCAAGAGCCCTCTGGTAAAAATCAGCCACGAGCCTGCTTTACAGCATCGGCAAGATCCAGAGGTGATGGCTCTTATCTGGATTACATGATTCTGGTACAAGAGTTGTCCTCGTCGCCAGCCATGACTGTACCACTCCAGCGCCCTGTAGTTTCTAATGATTCCTACTCATCTTAGTCTTATCATGTCCCATATTTCTTCCATTGCTCTCTTCGTAAAACAAGCAATAGGCTAGCCACTAGGCCTTTTTACTCGACACCGCTGTGCTGGGGAATGAACTGTTCTGAGTTTACAACCACCGTTCTGACTTCAATGACAAGACTAACAAAATGCAGCACTGACGACCTACCTAGGCATCCGACCAACAAGACTTGCTGTTTCTTTCTCGTGCCGTCGACTTGACCACATGAAAAGTCATCTGGCAACGTTGCGCTTCGTTTGCTCGCGTGATGACGTCGTCGCACCAATCCACCAACATTACGGGCGCTACATGTGTATCCGTACACAGAGACAGTCACCCCCTTTGCCAGAGTAACTTGCCATAGGCACTGGGAGCTCTCTCTCGCTCGCTCTCTGCGCCGCGGGATGGGTGACGCTCTCATCCGCAAAACAGCCGCTTACCGACGCTGACATTTCCGCGACTTTTATTCTCTGTCGTCATGTTGCCGCTATCCTGGCACGCATGGGTCCATCTCGACACCACATTACAGTCTGCCCTTGAGACGGAAAGTCGGTATGGATGGTCGTGCCTGTAATAAAATAGGTATACCCTGTTATAATACTATACATCAGACGCTGCTCGGAGCTCAGCTCCTCTCTATCCCGGAAAAGCAAATCCAAGCTACTTTCTGCCCCAGCCACCCAAGGGCTCAGCTCCGGTTTGAAAAAAAAAAAAAACATATGAATCGAAGAGTAAGTATAGCAAGCTCGCTGTGCCAGAAACGACCAGTCTAATTATCACAAAGTGTTTACCCCCAACTCCGATTTATCATGCTCGTGTATCAGCCCTTTCGAGGTCATTGGGGGCTTGACCGTCCCCTGTTCTTGTCCGGTACCCTGTACAGCGTCTAGGTGCACCAACGGCATTTACACTGCGGCTTCGCCGATGGGCTGTAGTTTCCATAGCGGGCGCCTTCCCCGCGCTATCCATTTATCTGGAACAGGATTGCCAGTTCTAGGCTTCGCTCTGCCAGGGTTGCTCAAGCGGGAATTATTGTCCAAAACTTCGAGTTGGTCAGGCTCTAGCCGCTCAGATTTACTCGTCCTTGAGCTTGGGAAACTTGGGTGCGCCGCAGTTCTCGTGCTTCTTGGCCCAGTCGTTGATGCGCTGCACCATCCAGCCCGACTTGTAGTTTTCGGATGCCTCCTGGCCCGTCTCGACGGGCTTGCCGAAGCGCACCGCCGTCGAGGTCGCGCAAATGCCCTTGCCGAAGCGGAACTGCATGCAGTCCTTGAGGCTCTGGCACGCAGCGCGGCACTCGTCGAAGCCGAGGTGCGCCTTCTTCTCCGCCTCGTTGTAGTGCGTCCACTGCTTGCGCAGACGTGTCTCCGTCTCTTCAAACTGGCGGCTCGTGGGGTCAAAGTAGTAGGCGTCGTCGCTGGTATTGTCCCAGTCGTCTTGGTCGTTGCGCAGCTTGGGCTGGATGATGCCGTGGAAGACGTCCTTGATAAGCACTGGCGACTTGAATTGGCGGTTGAGCTCAAACTTGTCGAGCTCGTCGATTTCTTCGCTTGCGAGGTGGTGCATGGTGATGATGGGTTGGCACCAGTGGTCATTGTAAAAGGGCATCGAGTAGGGCTTTTCGCCGTTGATGGTAGGGAACTGTTTCAGAATGATTAGAATTTTGTATTTTTGGCGCTGGCGTCATTAATACTCACCATGTTTTGGACATCCAGCTCGGCCTCTTGCTTGATGGCATAGGCAAACAGATAGTCGCCGCAGCACGTCTTGGTAGCTTCTTCGTCGTACTTGTTGGCGACCTTGCCCTTGCCGTCAAACATCTTCTTCATGCCGGCCTTGGAGACGGCGTAACCGCTGCCGCCGTGGCCAAAGGGAAAGCCGCCAAGTAGGGCAACGCTGCCAAAGTAGACGGGCTTGGAGGGGTCTAGATGCTTGAACCACTCGACCAGGGTAGGCCACGAGACGTAAGTGTCGGCGTCAATGTAAAAATACCAGTCAAAGTTGGAGTGGTTAGCCCAGTTGGTCTCGGCAATGTGGATGTTCTTGTACTTGTCGAGCGACCAGCCCTTGTTGGCAGTGTCGTAGCCCTTGTTGCAGTGCTCCTGGTCGATGGGGCACTTGGCCTGGTGGTGGTAGATTTCAAAATCGTCGTGGGCCTTGACGTCGGGGCGGACGTCGGTCAAGGCATCAAAGATGTGCTGGCCAGCAATGGTCTGCTCCATGTCGCTCCAGATTTCGTAGTTGGGCACGCACTTGAGGTTGGTCATGAGCTGGGTAGGGATGCGGTTGTACGACTCCGAGGCGCCCGTCTTGAGGACGACAAAGATGTTGGACATGTCGGGAAAGTTCTCGCAGCCGGGCTTGCCCGACGAGGCCGGGGCCGTGGCGAGAGTCTCCTTGGGGTTGCCGTGAGGGACGCCAACGGTCATGGTAGCGGCGTGCGTCGAGCCATCCGGTGTTGTATGCGACGGTTGCTTGCCGTCTGCGCCGGGGGAGGCTTGAGGATGCTGCTGCTTGCTGCCCAGATCTGAATAGTCCAGACTGAAGGGTCCGTTGAGGCGGTGCGAGGTGAGCAGCAGGGTGCACGCAAAGATGGTGAAGGCGGCGACGATGATGAGATTGCGCCGGGAGAGCATTCTGGCGTTTGCCAGCATGGCACGCGCAAGCAACTGAGAGAGAGGTCAAGAGTCGCGAGCGGTGAATGAGACGCTGGCGCGAGTAAAGGTCGAGTTGCCGAAACGATGAAAAGAACCAATGCAAAACAATCAGGTCTTTTAGGCGGGTACTTGATCGCAAACGGTAGAAAGGCGGACAATGACGGGATAGGTGGGTAGAAGCCGGGAGGTGAGGCGGGAAGAGGAGAGGGAAGAAATGAGGCGAAAAGAGCAAAACTCGATTCAGAGGCGGCGCAAGACTAGCATCTGGTCCGTAGCACGAAGGTTTCCAGCAATCAGCAAAAAGAGAGGATCCAGGAACAAGCGCGGATCGAGGGGACTGGGGAGTTTATCAACTATCCACGCTATCTAGGTTACAAGAAAGGTACGGCGAACTGATAGCTGCTGGTGAGTTGGATACAGGGCAGAAAGGCCGTGGACAAGCCGGGGCTTGCTAGTACAACACCACAGCCAGCTGGGGGCTTTTTTTCTTTTCCTCCTCTTTCCTGCAGCACTAGCGGCATGGCTGGCTTTCCTTTTGGTGCGAAGAGCGTGCCAGCCATTGGGGGAGCGGAACCAGCCCTGAGCGCTAGCCCAAGCCTGATGTGTTAGCGGCTCTGCGGCGGCCATGGACAATTTGCAGTGGGCGCGCTAGGCAGGCACAGGCGGCACGGCCAATCTACTAAGGTAGCAGCTGAGGTGGTGGGTGGTGGTGGGTTATGGTGGGCTGGCGCTCGCCCTGGCGCTATTTTGGGGGGTTGGGCATGGGGCGTCCGTGTCCTCTAGGCTCTTGCAGGCCGCAGGCTGTGTTTCGTCCCAATCACCAGTTGAACAGAAGGAAAAAAAAGAGACGAGAAAAAAACATGCGTAAAAAAAATATATATCGAGAAGGACCAAAGGGAGAGTTTTTTAAGTTTACTTTATTTTGCTATGCCTCTGGGACTACGGCGATGGCTCTCGAATCGTACGGATGCCTAGCAGCCGCACTTGGATGGCATTCGTCACTGTCGTACGTACACGTACACAATGCCACAATACGAGGAGGCATCCAGCCATGGCCCGCTGGCAAGTGAGTGGCGCCTCGCACCCACAGTGGTGTTCTGTCTTCTTCCACTGGGAGCGCCCCGAAAAGGACTTTGCAATAGGTACCCAACACACATTCTCTTGATACGACCCCGGAAGCAAAACTCCAATGCACCCTTTTTTTTTATCCTGTTGGCCAGCCCAAGCCGGCCGATGAGCCCTCACCACACAGCATTCTCGGAGCAATAACCACGGCGCACGCATGCTCTCCAGTGCCGAGCAGAAGCACATCGAGCAACTTTAATGCCGATCCAGACAGCGCTAACATCAAGACAACGCTACTTTGGACTGCGCGCTCGTGTCCCTTGCCTAGCGCTTTCCTCTATACTGAAGTCAGTGTGTCAGTGGCTTTTTGTTGCAACTACTGGTTTTCCTCCCAATCTTTCGAAAAGCCAGAGGGAAAAAACACCTCGTCCAGCGTATCAGAACCGTCCGTTTGTCAACGTGCTCTGCGGGCCGCCGCACATCTTCAAATTTCAGCCCCAACCCCAGCCGCGCCTGCAACAATGCTTAAGATTACCAGTACAGTCGGAAGAATTCAGGGGGAATCAAGAGCCAGGCGAGTAATTACAATGACGAAACGACTCTTCTTTCCGTCTACGAGTGCACAAATTCGCAGACTTGGCCAGCAACTTTATTCCTTCCAAAAGAATAGAATAAAATAAAAATAAAAACTGTCGTCTCCTCAGCTCGACGCCTCGTGTCGTTCAAGCCAACTTGAAACTTGGCAAGCACGGTCTGTGCTAGATCTGCATTGCTTCGCTTCCAAGCCCATGTTTCGGTCTGTGCCTCGTTGGCAGCCGCACGAGCGCACTGCAGCATCCCCAATCGCAATAAACTTTGGAGGACATCGCACCCTCGTCCGAGCCTCCCCACTGGCGCTCGTCTCTACTGAATCTACGCTCGGATGTCCGCATGTGTGCATGCATTAATTCTCCCGGTCATGGCTCTATCGGCCCTCTGAGCCTGGGGAAGCCATCATTGGTTCCGGCTCGGCAGAGCGACTCCCCGCATTCCTCGGTGCTCGCTTGAGTCGCGTGACTGGTGCGGCAATGGCTGACTGAGTCGTGGAGTTGACAATGTCTTGCCTGCGAAACAAGACCTGATTGCGACAGCGACATGGGAAAAAAAATACGATCGTCTATTTATTGCAGAGACATTGTAGGTGCCGTGACTTGCAGTCCTGCACGGAAATAGCCCCCGTACTATGCGCACTCTTCATTTCGATCTGTGAGCATCATTTATGAAGGACTGTAAATACGCACGTTCAATGCCGATTTCCACGACTTGAGCGCCGCTACGCCACAACCTACAGCAAATATCAGACATTCGGGACATGTTTCGATACAGTCGCACCTCCTACGCATCTAAATGCAATCAACATTAAAGGAATATCAATAGAGTGACTGCTTTGCTCTCAACTGGGTCACGTGACTTCGTGATGGACGTTCAAGGTTTCGTGACACTCAACGCGCCAGAACCCACCACCCCTCCTTGGCCGTTTGACGGCCAAAACAGCATGGACATTCAGCGAGGCTCCCGTCGGGCTCGCCATGTAGCTGCGAATACGGCGGCGAACCAGGCAGCCCAGGCCCAGCAGCAGCATCCGCCGCCGACACAAGACGATGGCCGTGGCCAGGGTCTTTTGCGCCCCATGCAGCAGACGCGAGACTTGCACAGGACGCCGGACCAGCGACAGCCAGAGAGCGATGAGGAGCACGAGATGCCTACCGTGGCGCCGCGGGTGAATCCATTCCGACTGCATCGATGTAAGTTTGAGACCGTTTCCATTGGCCGCCGGCGTTGGGTTCTGCTGGATTGCATGCGGGTAAATATGCGTTTGTAAATAACAGAATCATGTCATTTGCGTCGGCAAATATACATTCACATGCGTTGCCTGGTTTTGGATGGTAGTTGTCTCCAAGTGGTAGTCTCTGCCAGTCGCTGCTGCTTCTTTTGCGACTTGGACCTGCAGCGCTTCTGTTATTGTAGAGCTGCTCAGCCTCGCGTATAACCACGGCACAGCCATTCCCATATTCAGTCGCTTTAATCGTGTCGATTTCCCATCTCGTTATTCTCTGCTATTCAGTTCGCTGCAAGCGCAGCCGCTGCTCCGATGCCGCGACAGCATCTCCTGCCCATTGCCACCACACCTGGTGGCGCCATCCTGCGACCGCGGCGCTCCCCCACGCGGGCTGACTGGCCCATTATGCAAGTGGAAAACTACGACGCTGTCTTGAGTCGCTTGGATCACTTGGATCGCGATGCGAACAGCATACTCCATCGCATGCGGCGTCTCTCGACGCGCGTGACGGAGCGATCGGCGGCTTGGCGCTCGCGAATCGGCGGCAGCGTTCGGAGACGGCATCGGTCGGGCGGGCCGTCACCGGAAAGCGAACAGTCAGACATTGATATATATGTGGATGCGGATTCGGCCATGGAAGACTGGGATGCTGACGACCATGACTACACAGCAACCCGAAGAACAACCACGCCGCGGCTCAGCATGCCCTTGGGAAGCGACGAGGAAGACGACTCGGACCCGGATCTTAGTGTTTTGGCCATGGCTAGAGGCAGCGGCCGCGCAGGCGCCGGGCAGGGCACAACGAACACGCTCGAGGAGCAGATGCTGCTGCAGCAGCAGGCCGAGGCCTTGGCGTACGAGGACGAAGTCATGTCGCAGGGGCAGTACGAGGCCGAAGAGACGAGCATGGAGGAGCCAGTAGAGGAGGAGGAGGAAGAGGAAGAGGAAGTGGAGGATGAACAGGACGTGCTTGTAGACCCAGCTTCAATTGGACTCAAAGAGATATCCAATCTTGGGAAGTTTACGGTCAGCAGCCACAAGCCCGGCAACGGGGTGCAGGAACTGCGAAGTGATGATCTAAAGCTCTACTGGCAGTACGTGCGGCATTGCTTTTTTTTTCGAGTAAACAGGTGGCTAACTTGGTTAGATCGGACGGCCCGCAACCACACAAGCTCACCATTTATTTTATCAAGCGTGTCGGCATCCGTGTGATTCGATTCTTTGTCGACTATCAGGAAGACGAGTCGTACACGCCGACCAAGATTGTGTTTCGATCGGGGACGAGCGAGAACAACATGATTGAGTTTGCGACCATGACCATGGACAACCCGTACGGCTGGCAGGACGTGCCCATCAGCGGCGCGGGCGGCGAGCCCGACGGCAACACGCTTGTGTCGTACGTGCTGCAGATGCAGATTCTCGAGAACCACCAGAACGGCAAGGACACGCACCTGCGCGGCATCAAGATTTACGCGTTCGACCCGGACTCGGGTCAGCAGGCGGGCGGACAGCGACAGCAAACGGCTGAAGGCGTTTCCGACGAGGTAGCGGCCATAGTAGCGAGCGCCAAGCTAGCGATTGGTGGTAGTGATGATGCGGGAGGGACGAGCGGTGAGCGGCTGAGCGATATGGCGAGGATACTGGCGGCTTCGAGGGTGCATGCGGGCGAGGGCGCGTTTTCGACGGCTGATTTCTTGAGAGAGCCTGAGCTTCGATAGCCGCCAGGGTGACTATGCTGTGATGGCGTGGCACTGGTTTATGGGCTTGGACAGGGCGTTTACGGTCATGGGCACACATGGTAGCTTTGCGTTATTGAGCATCAATATTTCGCTGGTGGAGATGTCACCTTCCAGAAGGAAAATTGCGGTACACTTTTCGGATAGGCAACTAGACTTTCTCGACGTTGGTTGGTTGGCTGTGCAGCCGAGTATACTTGAGGATGATATGTAAAAGTGTCTGTTTAGGTGGGTATTTCAGTCACATGGCATTCCCATTTTCTCAAACGAGGCTTCATTGAGCGTGAGAAAAAAGAGGCCAGCTGTCGTCGATGGGGATAACAAGCGTGCACAGCCTCGTCGCCTTGTTGAAGCTCCAGGATCAGCACGCGGGCGTGGTGGTGGAGAATGTGGTGGCGAGAGGGCTGGCAAGCTGCTACCCTGCAGTCGGGTGTGATGTAGGGGAATGCCGCTGAGATGTTGGTAGTGGAGTGTGAGTGCGAAGAGGCTGTGACTCGTTTTAAAGCTATAATGGTATTATCTGTGTGTCTTTTTGCAAAGAGGTTGCTGGTGAATTGCTCGCGGAGATGTGTGTTGTTGTAGTTGGGAATAAACAAGGGTTGTGGCAATTGTCTAGCCTAGTCGGAACATTGCTGGTGGGCGCATGGTGGGGAGGAGGTGGGCTGCAAGAACGATGTTCCGAGGAGGATTGGGATCACACCAAGGCGTTTCAATAGCTTTTTATTCAACGACATGCAAAAGCGTTGAGCACTGGTAGGAGCCACGGAGAAAGGCTGCATTGCCTCCCATGGCTAGGGTCGGAGAGGCGTTGCGAGTATCAATGTACATTACATACAACGATAGGGACGGATAGATGCACCGCCGCCCGGCTACAGTGCCCTCGCCACCCTGAGCTGGGCAAGTGACCTTTGATCAAGAGAATTGGGCACCAGACATCCGGGACGGGGGCGATCCGGCGCGGCGGGCAACTTGACACGCTGGCTTGCCTCTTGCCGATGAAGTGCATTTGCATCTTGTCATTTCTTCTTTTTCTTTTCTTCTTTGGGTTTGAAATACTTCGTGTGGTGATAAGACTTGCCCATGTAGATTCATCAGACGTTGCTCGTGATTTACTCGTCTTTGCAGCTTACAATCGTATTCATCGTGTATGTGGGCGGGCATATGGCATGGGGCGACCGAGGCGACGGCAGCGCTGCCCGGTTGGAAAGGGAATGGTCTCGCGCCAGTGGCGCAGCGCCAAGGATTGCCAAATTCAGCATTGTCTACTATGTACTTTACGGATAGGCTTCTGGCACTTGATTCCACAACAGAGCTGAGGCTTTGTGAGGTTTCCTCGGTGTCTGCCTCGTTGCACGAGAAGGGTTCTTGCAGGATGCTGCGCAGAACAGAGCCAGCTCGGCACTCGGCATCTTGCTTCGATGAGCATCTTAAGTCGAGTAGATGGCATTATTTCATACCAGACCGTGATACTTGCAAAATGATGACGATAATAATAACAAAACAAAAATACATGCACACTAGGCAGCCTGGATATTGCCCCTCACAAAACAGCAGTTGATTAGGACGGCCCTGGCTGAAGCGGCACGCCGCAGCTACGGCGCCCGATTCGGCAGCTTGGACTGCGCCGACACCGTGATGGTTGCCCGTCAAGGGTATTGGATCAACCCCTTCTCTTACCTCGGAAAAACATGGCTCATGTATATTCGACACTTCAAAGCCAACACCTTGCCAGCTATCCAGCCATCAAGTGGAATAACTGCAAAGCCTTACCCCGTGGCAGTGCTGAGCATCACCGCAGCGTTAAATGCCCATCGCAGCCTCGCGAGAGTTTTACAGTGGGTAGAGCGCAGCAGCAGCCACTAAAAAGTCACCCTGCCGACTGCCAAGGGCCCCAAGGCCCACTGGAGTGTTGCCCGTGGCCCCACCTGGAACAACGCCCCGAACGCCCCCCCAAAACAGCCAAACAGCGTCCCTTGTGCCCCCCAGAATCAGCCTGTCGCAGACGTCATGCCAACCCTGGCGCAAACGAACCGCGCGTGGGAAGAATTAAATAGCTGCAACTCTCCCACACCTCTGTTTTCCATCGTTCCGAGACGCCTCTTGTTACAACACCTCCAAGCCCTCACGTTTCCCAAACGACTTGCTTGTGTCGATAGTTGTCGAATTTCTCGTCCTCATTGATAGCAACAAGAGTGTGCTGCTTTGATCTACAACATCAGCATATACTCAATCGCACAAACACACACAACACCACCACCGACAATCATGTCTTCCGCCGACCCCATTCTCAACAACCACGGCGAGAGCTCCTCCACAAAGGCCACCGACTTTGAGAATGACCGCCACATACCTGCTCATCTCACCATCCCTGCCGGCCCCGGCGGCTTCGTCTCCCAGGCCAAGATGACTGTCGCGCCGCCCAGCGAGGAGGACCTGCAAAAGAGCTGCGCCAAGGTTGTCGGCTCCGAGGCCAACCCCAAGGGCTGGTACGGAAGCATGAGTACGTTTTCCCTCTTCCACCGAGTCCAAATGTGGCGAAATGCAAAAAGAAAGAAGGAACAAGAGAGATGTATATTAACAAATCATGCTCCCAGTCAACGGCATCGGCGCCATCATAGGCACCATGGGCGCCATCCCCTGCTGCATCTGCTGCCCCAACCCCTACAAGTCGGTCCAGCAGGGCAACGTCGGCCTCGTCACAAAGTTTGGCCGCTTCTACAAGGCCGTCGACCCGGGCCTCGTCAAGATCAACCCCCTCTCCGAGCACCTGCTCCAGGTCGACGTCAAGATCCAGACGGCCGACGTCCCCGAGCAGGTCTGCATGACAAAGGACAACGTCACCCTGCGCCTCAAGTCGGTCATCTACTACCACATCGTCGCCCCCCACAAGGCCGCCTTTGGCATCGCCAACGTCCGCAACGCCCTCATGGAGCGCACCCAGACCACCCTGCGCCACGTCGTCGGCGCCCGCGTCCTCCAGGACGTCATTGAGCGCCGCGAGGAGATTGCCCAGTCCATTGGCGAAATCATTGAAGACGTCGCCGCCGGCTGGGGCGTCCAGGTCGAGAGCATGCTCGTCAAGGACATTATTTTTTCGCAGGAGCTGCAGGAGTCGCTCTCCATGGCCGCGCAGAGCAAGCGCATCGGTGAATCCAAAATCATCGCCGCCAAGGCCGAGGTCGAGAGCGCCAAGCTCATGCGCCAGGCGGCCGACATTCTGTCCTCGGCGCCCGCCATGCAGATTCGCTACCTCGAGGCCATGCAGGCCATGGCCAAGAGCGCCAACTCCAAAGTCATCTTCATGCCCGGCGCGAGCAGCAGCATGGCCACCACGCTCAACCAGGCCAGCAACGCTGCCGTCCGCGAGGAGGGCGTGGATGACGGCCTCAACCAGGCGATTCAGGCGCGTGTCATTGAAAGCATTTAACTTGCAGTGATGTGGCAATGATGCTTTAAAGGAAAAGAACAAAAGAGAAAAACATTGTACACTTGTGGATACCAATCTTTGATACCCAGCGACGAGGAGGACGACTGACATGATTCCCACTGTCTGCTTAGTTTTGAACCTATAATGAATGCTGCTACTTTGCAAACGCTGCTCGACTTCCTCGTGCATTCTTACAATACCTCTTTCAACAATATGATGAGTACTGTGGCTCACAAACATCATACCATCCAGATACCTTGAGGAAAAGAAAACTCAAGAATACTGCTCTCGTGAAGAATTTGACTCGTGTCATGACATCACCGAAGCGGGCACATGAAGTAATCTGTGATGCATTTACAGTATATAGAAAATTTCATCTCTTCGCTCATACCAAAACAGACAAACTGCAGCCTCTTGGAAATGGAAAAAATTCCAAGTATACATACATCCATCATTCTTTTTTGTAATCCAGCGCCAAATGCCGAGATGTTTCAACCATTATGAAAAAAAAGAAGCAAACTTGATACATAATATCGCAAAATCACCAAAAACGCCGGCCAACCCTTTCTTGGCGAGGAGTAAAATCAACAAGAAGTGTGCCCAGTAGAACCCCCGCATAAATAAGTAAAAAGAGAATATCCCATGCCCATCTCAAAGACGGCAAAATGCCAACATGGAAAGAAACAACATGGCTCGTCAGACAAACGTAGAGCTCAATGCTGGCGACGCTTCAATGACCTGCCAGGCGCGTGTTGGACAAGAGGGTTCTCTGCCTTTGTCTTGTCCTCCACCTTGATGCGAGCCTTCTAGGCATCACGCTTCTTCTTCTTTTGCTTCTTCTCCTTCTTCGGCTCGGGCTCGTCCTCGTCGTCCGAGTCGTGCTTGCGCTTCTTCTTCTTGCCCTCATCGGCAGAGGCCTTGATCGGCGTGGCGGCCGACTCCTTGCGGAGCTTCTTCATCTCCTTCTTGGAGAAGACGCGGGGCTTGCCGTCCTCGACTTGAATGTCGCCGCGCTCGTACTTGCGCTTGAATTTCTTGACCGAGAGGCCGGCGAGCTCAGCTAGACGCTCGTACTCGGAGCTCGACAGCTTGGCAACCTTGGGCGTGGATACGTCATCGTCGTCGCTATCGGCATCATCCATGTCCTCGTCCTCTTCGGCGACCTCGATCTTCTTCTTCTTCTTGTCCTTCTTGCTCTTCTTGGAGTCGCCGTTGGTGGCGGCCTCATCCTCACCCTCAACACCGTCAGCGTCGACATTGTAGCGGCGCGTCTCCTTCAGGGTAAACAACTGGCCGGGGGCCACAACTTCTCCCGATGGAGCGACGTTGGTGCCCTTGGGCAGCAGAGGGCGACCCTCGAGCTTGCGGAGGTGATTCTCAAGCTTGATGCGACTGCTCAGGCCGAGCATGGCACGCTCCTCATCCTCAGCATCATCCTCATGGTCGCCGAGGGCGTCCACGCGGAGACCAAGGGCAGTCTTGGCAGCCAGCATACGGGCAATCTTACCCTTGTTGCGGCCAGTGGCCTGGCCAATAAGGGAGGAGTGATAGATGAGACCATACTTGGGCGTGTCGTGCTTGGTCTTGAGGGCACGGAACAGGGCCTTCTCGGCACCGAGAATCTGGATGGTGGAACCGGGAGCCTTGGCAAGGTTGAGGAGAGAACCGGCATGGGCGATAAGACGGGCACCGACAAGGTAGCCGAGGAGGGCTGTCAGATTGGGAGCAATGGCGCGCATACGGCTCTCAAGGTAGGAGGAGAGCTCGGCACGGTAGTTGGTGTAGATGAGAACCTGGTCGGCAAGGAGCTGAATGTTGTGGAGATCCTCCTCAGTAATCTCAGTACCCATGCTTATCTCAGCGGCAGCCTTGATAGCAGCCTCCATCTCCTCGGGGAGAATGTCAGATAGATCAGTCGTGGACATCTTTTCACGCATGCCGACCTTGAGGACGAGGCGGGCGTAGGCCAGGTTGTCACCGAGAATCTTGGCCATCTCGGGAAAGTGCCAGCCGTACCATTCCTTGGTACGCATGGCATACACGTTGAGCTCCTTGTCCATGTCGTCGAGAAGCTTGATGGCCTGGATGATCATGGAGTCAATCTTGTCGGCAGAGAACTTGAGCTTGTGACGAGACATCGAGTGAGAGAGACCGAGAGACATGCGGTCAATGTTCTCCTGGGCGAGACCGGGAATAAGCGAAGGCAGGTGCTCGCGAATGCCACGGAAGACGTCCATCGTGTTGGAGCCGGCAACGGGGGTAATGTTCAGGTCGGGAAGGTTGGAGATGGCGGTACCGAGCTTCATGTCGGCGACGGCGATGGAAGCCTTCTTCTCGGATTTGAGGTCCTCGAGGATGGAGGTCAGGAGTTCGGGGATTTTGCCCTCCTTGAGAGAGGCGGCTTCTTCGAGAGCCATGGCGGCGCTCTCAAACTTGACAAACTTTTTCAACTTGAGCCTGTAGAATGTCATTAGTACCATGGCATCTTCAAAAAAAAATCTGGAGCGCTTCATACATTTCCACCAGCTTCTCGGGGCGACCGAGCTCAGCGGCGAGGTCGTCATTCTTGAAGAGTTTCTTGTCTGCAGACTTGAACAGGCCGTAGCTGTAAAAAAAATGGTTAGTGACTGGCGAAAAAAAAAAAACACGGACAGAGTCCCTGCAAACGGGTAGAATCTCACCCTGCTGGCGTCTCGGCAAGAACAAAGAGAGACATTGTCGAGGTGAATAATCCCTACAACACTCCTGCAAGGCTTTGTGGTTGTTAGTATCACTCGCGGTGCGCAATGGGCGATCAATGTGCGCGCGCAAGTCTTGGTGCAGATAGGTTGGGAAATTTTTTGACAAGCTCTGCTGCCATCGAGGCCAAAATTTTTGGTGTCGAACTGGAGGCAGAAGTGGGCTAGTGCGGAATCCGGCGTTTTAGTATTTCCGGCTGAAAGTTGGCAGTGGCGTCCATTCACGTGGAGCTAGGCGTCAGTGGTCTGCCAGCCTCGACAGTCTGTCGTAAGTGCTGAAGTCAAATTGGGACGGCATCGCTCAGGCTAGTTTGGTGCCTGCAATCAGAACCTACTATCTGCATATTCGCAGATATTCCGCTTCGAGCGCTTACCGAAATATCTACTGGTCAAGATGGAGGGTCTCTTCTTCAATGCCAACAACGGGTTCGTGTATGCTTACACATTGGAGCCCGCAGGAAGCTAATTCATACCAGCTATCTCGAGGGCATTGTCCGCGGTTATCGCAATGGTCTGCTCACCACAGGCGCCTACAACAACTTGACGCAGTGCGAGACAATCGATGGTGCGCTTCACTGGATGCTGAAACAAGTAACATCAATACTGATGCATGATAGATCTGAAGCTCCAACTCGGTCCGGCCTACGGCGACTTCCTAGCCTCCCTGCCTCCGAATCCCTCAACCTCCAGCCTTGCTGCCAAGACGACTGACAAGCTCATCTCTGAATTCCGATATGTCCGCGCCAACGCTGTTGGGTCCCTCGCCACTTTTATGGATTACGTTACGTACGGCTACATGATTGACAACGTTGCGCTCCTCATTACCGGCACGCTGCATGAGCGTGATACCCGCGAACTGCTAGACAGATGCCACCCCCTCGGCTGGTTCGAGACCATGCCTGTGCTCTGCGTCGCCACCAACATTGAGGAACTCTACAACAGCGTCCTGATCGAGACGCCCTTGGCCCAATACTTCAAGGGCAGTCTAAGCCATCAAGACCTGGACGAGCTCAACATTGAGATTGTGCGCAACACATTGTACAAGAACTACCTCGAAGACTTTCACAACTTTGTCAACACGCATCCCGACATGTCTGGTACACCCACGGCCGAGGTCATGTCCGAGATGCTTGAGTTTGAGGCGGATCGACGAGCCATCAACATAACGCTAAACTCATTTGGCACCGAGCTGTCCAAGGCCGACCGCAAGAAGCTGTACCCCAGCTTCGGCAAGCTGTATCCCGAGGGCACTCTGATGCTCTCCCGAGCTGATGATGCCGAGGGTGTGCGACTGGCTGTGGATGGTGTTCACGACTACAAAACCTTTTTCGATGCCGTGGCGGTAGGTGGAAGCTCCGGCGCCGGCAATATGGGTGGTGGCAGCACCGATGGCAAGAGTCTTGAGGACCTATTCTACCAAAAGGAAATGGAAATTTCCAAGAGTGCCTTTACAAGACAATTTACATATGCCATTGTCTATGGCTGGGTCAAGCTGCGAGAACAAGTGAGCCTCGGAACCTTTCGAACGACTACCAGGTACTAACGGAAATAGGAAATTCGAAACATTACGTGGATTGCCGAGTGCATAGCCCAAAACCAAAAGGATCGCATCGGGAACTTTATCAGCGTATTCTCTTGAATCCGGGTTGGAATTGCTTGTTTTCAGCATAATTGTAGTATAGCGCCGCCCCAGGCTTTAATGTGTCGACGGAATTCAGTTTGACAAAGCACGATCGCGCAGACGATAGAGAGTGAGAGACGGAGACAAAACGTCTTTGTACTGGGCTTTGTGTTAACAATGGCTTACACTGATGCTCTTGTGGCTTCATATTGTACATGTAGGAAGTAAGGTTATTCTACAGATTGCTTCCGCTCAATCGCGCTTTCCCTTTATTGTGTTGTTACGGTGACCAAGTTTTATCGCAGCTCAATCTGCCCCTTCCACATGGCGGGCGTGAGGCCCAGCTTCTCAATCATGTTTGTCCAGCGCCCGCTGCCCTTTTCCTTTCGCTCCATGTAGCGGAGGAGCTTCTGGCGCTTGTGCAGCATGAGGCGCAGGTTGCGCTTGTTGTGAATATCCTTGTAGCCGCGGTTGACGGACAACGCGGCGGCCAGGTTGCGAATCTTGGCCGTGAGGATGGCAATCTGCACCTCGGACGAGCCCGTGTCGGGACCTGCCCGCGGGGGGATCTCGACGGTGCTCGGGTTGATGGGCGCGGGCTTGGGGGCGACGACGCCGTCGGTGCGGTGCCGGCCAAAGGCGTCGACGATGCGCCGCACGTTGAAGTGGTACTGGTCCTTCTTGCTGCCGTTTTCGAGGGCCGTGATGCGGCGGAGGGCCTCGACGGCGCGCGCGTGCCGCCGGTCGTGCTGCGTCTGCGACTCGGCCTCGCCGAGGCTGTCCTCGAGCTGCGAGCTGATGGCGCCGACGACGGGCTTGGTCAGCGCGTGCGCGTGCTGCGCGACCTCGTCGAGCTCGGCGTCGGTGAGGTAGTGGCTGCGCGGCGTGACGACGGTCGTTTCGCCGCCGTCGTGGGCGGTGGTGAGCTGGGCGGCCGTCTCGAGGGACTCGATAAAGGGCGTCTTGTGGCCCCAGATGGGGTCGCCGAGGAGGGCGTCGCGCTCGGCCTGCAGCTCGCCGCGGCGCTTGAGGTTGGCGTTTTTGCGCTGCTGCGCCTGCGCCCAGCGGTAAGGGTCCTGCTTGGCCTTGCGTTTACGCTCGCGTTGTGAGAGGTTCGCTGTCTGGATCAACGGCATGAGCGGTGTCTTGGGGGTAGTTGTCGCTGGTCGTAGGCAGACTTGGGATAGGTCAGCTTCATGCTAATGGATTGGCCGCTACTACTTCTTGGGATCGCAGCTTGTTGAGAAATAAAGAACCAGCTGCTATGAGTACTTACGTTTCATCGTGCCTAGACGCTGAAGCGCCTCTAATCTGGGTGGCATTGTGGCGAAATGTGGTGATATATCGTCGTTGCAGCTCTCTCCCCGACATCGACTTCAAAATTTCCCAGCACTCCGAATCGTTCACGTTGCCAGCCCGGGAGGTCTGGGCCCACTGAGTCCCGAAACAGACAGGCGTAGACATCACGTGCGGCCTTGACCCGTTTGGGACGTTCTCGCTTTGCAGCTTACGCTAGTCCATAAACAAGCTAGCGCAATGAGGGCTCTCGCACACATTTTTGGCTGAAATTGATTTTTGGTGGGCTGGCAGCATTGAATTGTCGCGAACTTTTCCCACGACCCTCACGCAACCTCCCACCTCTTCCCTTCTCACCACCCCTCCCACCAACGAGAAAATCAGTCAAGATGGCCCCCAGCAACCTGCCGTCCATTTTCAACGCCACCAGCCAGGACATTGAGATGCTCCTGGCTGCCCAGGCTCACCTGGGTAGCAAGAACTTGCAGGTGCACATGGAGCCGTACCTGTGGAAGACCCGTGCCGATGGTGTCAATGTCCTGAACGTCGGCAAGACCTGGTATGTGCAGCGAGGAAGCTTGATGAGGAGAAGCTTGCGCTCTGAATTATGGACTGACCAAGACAAACACAAAACAGGGAGAAGATTGTCCTCGCCGCCCGTATCATTGTCGGCATCGACAACCCGGCCGACATTTGCGTCGTCTCTGCCCGTCCCTACGGCCAGCGCGCCGTCCTCAAGTTTGCCGCGCACACCGGCGCCACCCCCATCGCCGGCCGCTTCACCCCTGGTAGCTTCACCAACTACATCACCCGCTCCTTCAAGGAGCCGCGCCTGATCATCGTCACCGACCCCCGCACCGACGCTCAGGCCATCAAGGAGGCCTCGTACGTCAACATCCCCGTCATTGCCCTCTGCGACACCGACTCCCCCACCGAGTACGTCGACGTCGCCATCCCCACCAACAACAAGGGTCGCCACGCCATCGGTACCGTCTGGTGGCTGCTCGCCCGCGAGGTCCTGCGCCTCCGCGGCACCATATACTCGCGCGAGACTCCCTGGGACGTCATGCCCGATCTTTACTTCTGTACGTTACCCATCTGATTTCCATCTAGAGTTGGAAAACACACGAGTTGTTGGGGAGATAAGACTAACACGATGTAGACCGCGACCCCGAGGCCGAGGCTGAGGACAAGGCCGAGGAGGAGAAGGCCGCCGCTGAGGAGGAGGGCCCCGCCGCCATCGAGTCTGGCTTCCAGGCTGCCCCCGGTGACTGGGACGCTGGCGCCGCTGGCTTCTCCGGCGCTCCTGGCGCCACCGGTGCCACTGGCGCTGCCGGCTGGGACGGTGCCGGTGCCGGCGGCGAGGAGTGGGGTGCCCCCGGCGCCTCCACCGAGTGGGCTGCCGACGCCGCCAAGGACTCCCAGTGGTAGGAATCTCGGGATGCCCAGGCGGGTGCTGCCAACGACGGCGCTGCTGTCCTGCTGCCAGCTGGCGACGGTGTCGTCTCGTCGTTTGACGGCGGTGTGGAAACTTGGTAGACAACGACTCGCTCTGCTGTCCTGAAGGACACAAATGAGTGTTGGTGTTGTGCACTAAGAAGAAGTAACGAACACAATGGCATACGGCACACAAGTCTTGAGATTTTTTTGCAGGAGATGAGAAAAAAAGCCACATTGGAGGGAGAAAAAAAAGATTTTGAAAAGAGCTTACAAGAGTTTTGTTGCGTTTCTTCTAGGAAACGACTGAAGGATTGAAAGACGGAAGAGCAGTCCGTCATGGGTTACGCGCCATGCTGGTACTAATGAGGGAAAGATACTCGCCCCTTGGCGGTTGTCGACTTTTTTTTATTTTCTTTGGTTTGCAACTCGGAGAAAATGTTTCCAATTTTCCTTTGTGGTGCTCGCTGTTCTATTTCACACAAGTCGAGTCGTTGGAGGGAGAGGGAAAGCCCTGTACTGCTGGCGCTGAGGAATGGACTTGACCGTCGTTCCGCCTGGCTTTGCTCGCCTCTTTTAGTTTGCAAGTTGCAATAAATCTCTTCTTTTCATACCCGCGACTCGTTGTCAATGTGAAATGTGGTGTGACGAGCGTTTTGTGACGACTGCGACTCGTAGATATGAATCGCGTGGCATGACCAAATTCTTAGCAATGCCTGGCTAATACGAGCACGACGCGAAATGCAACCTAAAGGCCGAGTTTACTACAGCGGGCATGACAAACAGTTAGGCAAACACAATGTCGCTGAAATGTACTTCATTCAATTGCCAAAAAAGAGCAGGTCTCTTGTCGCAACAAGCGAACCCTGGGTATATATAAGCCGGTGTGGCCCCAATCCTATCCCACCTTTCCAACGTCCTCCTCGTTGCCCGTCAGACAGACAAATCTCCCAAAAGGATGATGCTCAAACCACTATACAACAAAAAAAACAAGCAGAATGGAGCAAATAAACAAGAAAAGTGAGCAAGAACCCAGCGAATGTGTGCATTGTAAACCCAAAAAAAGAAGAACACCAAAAAAAAAGACCGTTGATCTTGGCTCTCCAGCATGACCATGTGCAGGAAACACGCCCTAGTCGTAGGACCTTGTTGATAGATGGCGAGAAAAGCGATGGTAAAAGGTATTGTGGAAAAAGTGACTGAAAAGGAATTCCTGCTGTGGTGGTGATGATGTAGATGAAACTCCAATGTAAAACAGAACCGAAGAAAATGCCCGAAATAGTGAATACGTTATATGCTTCGCTCGACGCTGAAGTCAGTTTGAATGAGACAGGAGAAGAAAAGAGGAAGCGGGCTCCAAAATCAAAACGCCAGGGTACAAGTATGTATCCTCATGAGCACTCTAATGCTTGCGAATGACTGCGTATATCCTCGTCGCTGAGCGCGCCCACCCAGAGACACCGCTCCGTGATGCCCTCAATCGGCCGAAACGCATAATGTGTGCTCGACTCCAGCAGTCGCAGGAGCACCTTGACCACGGCCGCCGCAATGCGGCACCGCTCAAAATTGACGAGTGGCGGCGTGTCCGGCGAGCTGGCAATCTCGGACGGCCGCTGCGCATTGTACAGCAGGTCATGTGTGTAGATGCCCACAAACGGTATGCAGCCCGTGTCTGTGCCCACCTCCATTTCCGCTCGCAAATTTAGGAAATTCCGCGTCGGCGTCACCAGAGCCTCCAGCTCGGCCAAGGTGCGAAGGTCATGCGCGGGCACCATAGCCCACGTCTTGGACAGCCGCGTGACGTCGTTGCTTGACAGCGCAATGGTAAGCTGCGCCAGCGTCGCGAAGTTTCTGTAGCGGCGGCAGTGCGCCGCCACGTGAATCATCTTGATGAGGCAGCGTGCGCGCTCCTCGACGTGCTGCGTCAGCACGATTTCCGAAATGGCCCATTTAACCATAATGTTGAACCGTGCAATCACCACCTCGACGCCGTGCGCGTCACTGTTTCTCAAAAAGTCCACCCACGAACGAGAACCACTGCTAGTAGCATTCTTCCAGTTCATCTCAATGAGCTCCTTCCAGTCAATCTCATTCAGTGCGTCTTTTTCAATCAGCGTAAACTGCTGCGCGAGAATGTCCGAGTCAAAGGCGAGGATAAATGGCAAGTGCACAGAGAACTTCTTGGCGCCAAGTTCGGGCTGCGGTGTGGATCGGGGCACCTCGAGTGCAGCGGGTGACGACTGCGAGGCCGCGAGGGTCTGCGTCCAAGGCGCTGTGGGCGTAGCCTCGGGGGTAGGAGGAAGTGGCCTGGAAGTGTACATGGCCTCAGTAGACTGGAATGTCGGGGATGCTAGCTGTCGGGGTGTAGAGAGGGGAGGCGAAACAGGCTGCAGCATGGAGTCTCTGATAGGCTGCCCTAGAGGATGGGGTGGCAGCTTGCGCCTAGGTCGAAGAAAATTGTCATTTGTCTGTCCTGGCGTTGATTCCTGTGTGGACATTTCGGACGAAATATCAGAATTGGCGTAGCTGTCATCTTCGAGAAAAGATTGATGATGACGAGAAATCGGCTGCGTATCTCCCGGCATGATTCTTTCTATGCTGTCCGTCTTTTCCACCACGTCATAGTCTTGATCTCCAGAGGCGGTAGCTTGCTCATGAGAGTCGGCACCGCGGAGCATTGGCGTCTTGGAAAGTTCGTTGCTGGCAATAGTTGTGATGTCTTCCGAATCACGGAGAATTGACTTCTCGACCCAGCCCACGCTGACTCTGCGGCTACCGCCGTCCTCAGTCAACCCTCTGTCTAGCAGCGGCACCAAGTTGTACGAGTCCATCGAAGCTTCAGAAAGGAATGAGCGCACACCCGTAACTTCGCTTCGGGGCACGGAAAGATCCTCAGTGCTGCCAGGACCCACGCTCGACGCATTTGACTTGCCGGATGTTTGATGACGTCGACTGATTGTGCTGCCTGCTGGCGCGCCGCCAAGGAACTGCAGTGCACGGCCAAGCTTCTCGATATCAACCTCTTCTTCAGCTGACGCTGCTGCGCTGCCCTTGGAGCCGCGATTAAACTTGCCTTCTAGCTTCAGCAGCGCCGATTCGATGCCACCGTCATCCTCGTCATCAGGGATCTGGGCTAGCCGCTGGGCCTCGGCCTCAAAGGAAGGTCGCGCGGCCGGCTTGGAAGATGAATGCGTGCTGAAGAGTGAGAGTTTTGTTGCTGTCTTGGGCTGCTGCTTCGTCAATTGACCGACAGAGAACACCTCCTGACGCTCGACGTGGTAGTCGCCATAATCAGATTCAGCATCAAAGCTGGAGTCGGGGGCACCGCCAAAGAAGCTCATGCTACGGATAGACTCGGAGTACGTGACGATGGACCCAACAGATTGAGACCTTCTAAGAGTCTTGTGGTCAAGGTCACCAATTTTTGTGGCGGCACGCAAGTCACCACCAGGGCGGCGGCGGAGTACACGTAAAGGCTCCGGTACTTCGCCCACAGAAGCGCCGGAGAAGGTGGCAGCATCCAAGCTTGAGATGGTAGACGGAGGCATCGCGCCACTAGCAAGAGAGCTATGACGACGGTGCAGTATAGAGTTGAGAGACTGATGAGTCTTGGATGAACGGGCGCGTCGGTGCATCCGAAAGGTGCCACCACTGAGAGGCGGGTAGCGTCGACTTTGACGGGATGATGCAAATGAGGGTCTACCGTGTTCTTCCGACATTCGAGAATCATCATCTTGTTGAAGGGTTGCGAGATCTGGAATGAAAGGCGGCAGGACGTCGAGATTTTGTGCTGACTGAGGGTGTATGAGATAGGATGATCGACGAGACATGCCACGGTCGACAGTAGGTGGTGTATTTGGAGGCGTTGGGTCCACATCTGCAGGCATAAACGAGTCGGTGAGAGTTTCGACGGACTGACCCTCGGCGTGCTGGAGCATCATACTTCGGTGCATTTCGAACGGAACTGTGTCGTCAACAATGACAATAGATTTGCTGCCCGTTGTGATGCCCATGTCGCTGGTTGGGCGTTGGTGTTCAATGGGCGGCAGGCCATCGAACCGGAAGCGACCACTCGGCTCTGCCGGCAGAGGAGCAGATGAAGGAGCAGGTGGTACGTGAATCTCTGCCTGCTCCTCGCGCACCGCCTTTTTAAAGTCCTCGGCAACTTCGGCGCCTAAAAGGTCAATGCGAACTGCTGGTCGACCACCGTAATGCTGTACTTCTTCCTGAGGAACCACAGCTGTACCTGGAAGCCGACTCGAGGCCACATCGTGCGGTCCTACGGGCGAGATGCAGGTCAGGTTGGCCTGCGTAGGGGCCGTAACCTGACCTCGGGCACTGAGCGCGCGTCGCACGCTGGCGAGAAGCTTCCTCATGCCAATACCGGACATGGCGCCGTGGAATGGCTTGTCCTTGAACATGCGTCGAGACGGAGGCGTAAACACCGTCGTTTGGCGATGAGCCATGCCACCACAGTCTTGGGCAGAAGTGTCGACAAAGGCCTGGCCGGGAGGGAAAATGTTGCCGCGAACAAGGCTGCCAGCGGATGGTAGCATGGTAGGAAACTCTACATCATTTTCAGACGAGTGCTCTTGGAGAGTGTCGTTGACACTGTTGCTGCGCTTGTGTGCATGTCCGGGACGAGGTTTCTTGCTAGCTCGAGCTCGAGGAGGAACCGAAGCCACTCCATACTGTTGTATCTGAACCGTGACTGGCACTGGGTGAGGATGAGCAGCCCACTGCTGATGGGTATAGGAGGGCATGGCTTTCATAGTCTTACTAGGAAACGCACAAGAGCCCACATCGATGCTGTCCGGGCTAGCAGGCGAGCCTTCCTGCGCACGTGCTAGGTCCATGGCGATATTCTCTGGTGTCAGGGGTCGATCACCATAGACGATGAAATCGCCAATCCTGGGAGTCTTGTTGGCGTCGGTGGAGAAGCCGATGTCGGGACCCTGGTGCTTGACCAGCGATTGGGGAAGTTGAGGCTGGCCTCCGACTGTTTGCCAAAATGACGGACTCAGTGTCGGGTCCCTGTGCCCGGCAATGCCGCCAGGCACAACTGTAGCTTCTACGCCGAGGGCTGCATCAAAGCCGGGGCCATCCCAGTAATGCGCGCAGACCCTGCGCCAGCACTTTTTCAATTCGGCGATGACTCTGAGTTGCACGGTCCTAGTTTGCACGTTATCGGAGAGATCGTCGACTACACCATTGAGCAAGTCGCAAAATTCTTTTCGAAGGTCGTAGTTGAGGAGAAAGTCGTCTGTAAAATAATTGAGAATCCAATGGCGCGTTGCGACAAAGGTTCGGACCCGAACAATCATGCCAACTTCGTCTTGACGGGCCAATGCCCAGCGCATCCTCGCAAACAGCATGCGCAAAAGATCGTCTGAGTCGAGGAAAGATCGATAAGTGAGGAAAAAGTCGGATATTAGTTCATAGTCGAGAAAACTTGGAGAGGTGATTTCGGCAACGAGTCTTGGAGGTGTAGCGGCGGCAACTGCGCCAGTGGTAGGAGTATAGCGGACGAGTCGACGATCGTCGCATGCAGGGCGAAAGGTGAGATCAGTAAACATGCCGGGCTCAATGAGGAGATGTGTAGATAGATAGGTCGACTGCATGGCGCGTAGCCTCAGAGAGGAAGGCGGACTTGGGCTTTTCGGCGCAGCATGTGCAATGATATCCTCCGGCGGCAAATAGATTCCGGTGGGCTTATTCCAAGTAAACTCTGTAGCGGGCTGGTGACTGCGTGGCAGCGAGTTGAGCACCGAGGCAGAGCTTGAGCGCAAATCTTCGGTTGGGGCGTAAGACGAGCCACGTATCAGGGCAGTGCCACGAACAGTAAACCGAGGGGTGCCAAGGCGCCAGTTGGGAATGTTGATGTTGAGGAGCGGCGTAGTGACGGAGAGATTGTCCATTGTGCGCGGACGAGCATCGTCAATGGAAGTCTTGGGAACAGCCAAAGCAGCAGCCGAGTCGGCCGTCTTGGGGGCCGTGACTTCGTGGATGGTGCTGTCGGAGAGTGCACGGCGATGGTTGCCCCGTCGGCTGGCCTTGCGCGAGTTGGGAAGACTGGCGACGCTTTCGGTGAAGGGAGAGTCTTGCGGCATGTTGGCCCATGGCACGGCAGCGGCATGGGCAGGCCTGATGGGGATGCGACTTTGGCTTGAGGATGTTGGCGGTAGTTCAAAGGACTGCGGAGGGGTCGTGGGCGGGATGAAGGCCTGCTGGGTCTGTGATACGGAATTGTTTCGACGAACCGAGGGCCTGCAAGTCGGCGCAAAGGCCTCTGTGTTAGTGGTCGAGGTTAAAGTTTCGGGAGGATTCCGGGCCCATGCAAGGGCATTCCAGTCGGAGTCTTGAGAGCGCAAAACGGCGACCCGCTTCCCAGAACAAGAAGAGGTAGGTTTGCGACGCCCGGCCGAGTGGTAGAAGCTGGACATACCTCAAATAGATGCGGCCATGATTCCCCACATTGGCAACGGCGAAATGGCGTCCGTCACGGGCCGCCGAGGCGTTGTCTGGGATGGCATCCCACTTTTCAGACTCAGTCTCCCTGGCGGCACCGCGCGATGCAGATCGCTCGTGGTGGTATTGCCGAGCCTCTGTGAGGGGAACGAGGGGCGGCTTGCCGACGGAGCCTTTGCGTAGGAGCCTGTGAGCGACAGGCTTGGTAGAGGAAGATGAGGAAGCGGCGGCAGCTGAGGAAGACGAGGACAGCAGGGGAAGAAAGTCGGCGGCCTTGGGCGATGACCTCTTGGAGGGCTTAGCGGTTGAGGCGGTCATGTTTGGCCGTGGCGATTTGGAGCGCGCGATGCGATCAGAGTAGAGGAACAGCGGCTCCGCCGAGCGCAGAGTCTCGACGGTAGACCGTGTGTCGAGCTGAGGAAGCCGTGGCCAGGCGGAGGAGGAGGTGGTCGGTCAAGTGTTTGCGTGGATGCTGGGCGTCAGGTTTGTTCGGTTTGAAAGCTGCTGGCAAGCTCGCGCATTAGCTAAGCGGGAGGTGCAGCGGCGTCGTCTGCTCTGGAGGGATATGGCGGGATAAGCGAAGCTTGGATCGTCGAGGCGCACGACTTGTTTTGTTGCTGGGCAATAGTAGGAGGGGAGCGTGGAAGGCGTTGTGTATGCAGAGAGAAGTTTCTGTTGGCGATATTTTTGGAGCAGGCAGGCAGGCAGACAGACGAGGCTGGAAGAAAAGACAAACGTACCAGTGCAAGGCAGTCCTGGTATTCCAGTACCGGGGGGTGGAGGCTGTTCCGCTGAGGCAGGGCAGGCCGGTCGGTGCAAGGAGAGTGGGATTGGCGCGGGGGACAGAGCAGCTCATGGGCACTTGCGGCGCAGAGCAGGGGGGGCAGAATACATGACGGTGGCGAGGCGAGAGTGGTGAAGAAGCGGTCGCTGTAGACTCGGAGTGCTGCGGAAAATGGGGATCAGAATTATGGCAAGTGACTTTGAAAGGCAACGAATGAGACGGCAAGCAAAAAGAAAGGAAACGGGACGCGGTGACGAAAAGAGCGGCAGGCTAGCAGTAACTAGCTACACTGGCAACTGGCTACTGGTACCAAGCTATGGTGGTCACTGGTGTGTGGTGATGCGTGGTAGGCTGGACTCGAAGGACAGGACCTGGGCGTGCTGGGGTGGGTTGTGCATGGCGTGGTGCCTTTTCGTGCGTGTTTCTTTATTATTATCAGCCCGAGCATTATTTTTGGTCAAGGACGGGGTTTTTGTTTCTACAATGACCCCTGCTAGCACCCACCGTGTTGACCCGGGCCAAGCAGGTGTTGGTTGGCAAGGGGGTGACAAAACAGACCGCCGGTACTATTCCTTGCGCAACGCGGAGAAGCGACTAGTCTTAGGTCCTAATAATTATGATAAAATGTAAAATAAATACTATAATATTCTTTACTCTATTTTGCATCCAGGACCTCAGTTTTAAAAGGACACCTTAGATGTAGCGTAATATCTGCGGTTATAAAAAGTGAGCTCTATTGACTGTATCGGCGGTCTGTTTTGTCACCCCGCTGGTTGGAAGCTGGGCGCATGGCAGAGGAGCGGGCGGCCCCCCTGTGCGCTAATAAGACTTGCGCACGGCGAAAATAAAAAGGCAACAAACCCTGCCGGAGCATGGCCAGTCCCCTTTGTCGGCTTTCGGGTCCATGTTTGCTGGTTCATCTGCAGGCGCGTGATTGCATGACCGCATCATCGCCTAGCAGAGGCGGAGCCGTGCAGCACTGACCAGATGCTCTGTAGCAGACTATTTACTGGGTTTAGCAGTCAACCAGCGCGTCGGAGCAGCTCGCTGGCGTATCCGTATTGCTGGGCGGGCGTATTCTACGGAGCGGGGGCCAACAACAAGAGTACCAGGCAACGACATTGACCAGAGAGGGCTTTGGAAAAAAACGGGAGGCATTCTTTAAAAGGAGCAAGCACAATTCCAAGGTTACTCCGTACGGATGACTGTACTATGTACATAAACGGTTGATTTGACAGCCCTGTTCAGTCTAGCCGATTCGCGACACGGACGGTGCGCCAAATAACATTACGGGAGCCACCTTTTGTGTAACTGTGGCTGGAGAGTGGCGGGTGCTTGCTGGCTTCAGACAGGCCTAATCGGGGGGATTGAGGGGAGCACATGTTCCACCCCTCCGGGCCCTCCCACACCACTTGTTTCCCCAGAAAGAAACAAAGCGAGTTCAAACATGTTCATCGTCCAAGCGTGCTGCAAACCTGCCCACGCAAGGACTCATCTACTTGTCCAGAACAGGTGTTTTACTGGCACTTTGTCATGGAAGAAAATTGAAAGGCAAAAAAGCATTACCCAGTGGTGCAAGGATTCAGCAGAAGAAGAGCAAGGTGTAAAAAGCAAACGGTGTAAGTGGGGCGTTTACGTGCCTGCGAAGAAGGCACTTGCGCATCTCTATTGGTGTGCCAGAGGAACTGACTTATGTGTCCCTTTGGTTTCCTTTGCCTCTGTTTTCTTCTTCTTTCCTTTTGCAAAGCTCAGCGGCCCATCAGCACCGGCACCACCATCATGACCGAGGAAGCAAACCAAATGACCGACTACTGCCAGTATTTACCTTTGGCCGAGCCACTTCGGCGACTAAGGCCCATCGCGCTCCCGGAAGGTCTCGGGCACTCCCTGTTTCTTTTTTTATTACTTCATGTAGCGCATCTCTCTAGCAGGCTAGCAGTACCAGCCTGTCGGGTGGTGGGGCCGCCGGGGAGGAGCCTTTCTGTTTCTTGCCAGCTGCCAGCCAACCAACCAGCCAGTGCCGTTCCGCCCGCCTGCGAGCTCTACCAGCCAAAAAGCCCCACGCTGGAACCGGCGTGATGGCGCTATCAGCCTATCAGCCCCCTCGGTGGACTTGTCCCCTGTCGACGTGCCGCCGCCGCCGCCGCCGCTCATCAGCAGACCTGCCCGCGTGCTGGGTCGGACTTCTTCTCCGGCCTCGCTCCGCCAGAAAAGGTCCGCCATGAAGCGTCATTCTGCAGACGTCGTGCGAGGACCTCCATATACCACGACGCCATCATGCCAGATGAAAGCAAGATCACCTGCAACCTTTAATAACCAAGCTACCGGGACCAAGGTCGTGTCAATCAACCGGGTGGGGGGCAGCGAACCTGGCGCTGTTGAATAGGCCCCCTGGCCGCTGAGAAAATCCCTCGACTTTCATCACTGCCATGATCCATCTACGAACTAGTTTAAGTAGCTTTTGGCGAGAACCAATGGTGGTGATTATAATCCCCGGAAAGCCTTTCCCGGTCCGAACCCAGGCTATGTCCCCGAAATGAAGCATGCAGCCTCTTCCCCCCGGCCACATTTCAAATCTTACCACGGCCCAACATCCCCGATACGCTTCTCAGCACGCGATGCTGATGGTCATTGGTACATGCTCGCAAGTGGGATCAATCCAGCCATGCATGTACAAATATAGGAGCACCAGTAGGTGGTGGTGCAGTCCCGGCTTCTCGGCCGGTATTTTTTTGTTCTACTACGTAGTAGTTCTGTGTGTCTCGTCGCACATTACTCGTAGATGCATACAGGCACATGATGGGCACTAACTCGGACAAAAAGCACACACACCACCGATTAAGCAGTCAAATCCTACGCATATTACTTTGGCGTCTGTTTCTGTGTCCATATAACCGTGCTGGTGAACTGCATATCAGTCGACGTGAAAGATCCATCCTGCCGTGGCACTCTGCTGTGAAGAAAAAAACGCCACACTCTGCATCTCGCCATTTCCCCAGTAATTACCACCACACACCACTGCGGGACAAGCCGTGTGCCGCTCACTACTGGGTATCGATGGGCCTTCTCCTTCCTTCTCGGTAACTTTTCCCTGCCCCCTTTTTTTGGCATCTTATAACCCGCGGTTAGCCTCACTTAAGCTTCGCGCTTAAGAGCCTTAGTGCTATGGGTGCTTAACCTGCCTATAATCTATCTACCTGATAACTTAACCCCTCCGTTCTTATCTATAACTATATATCTATATATGCAATTGTCCATAAAGATATTCATCGGATCACTTCCAACTAACCTACTGTATAGTATATTGACTCTTGCTAATTTTCGCTGCTCTAGTCTGTCGATATCACGCTTTTTCGGCGCTTTTGTTCTCGAATGTTTTCGCGGCATATTTGTTGTAATGGCAGTGGCGTTGTAGAGTGCTTTTCTTCTACTGCGCGCGCCGTTCTGTATTGTAAGAGTAAATTCTTTTCGAATGCACAAGAGACGTATGAGGTTTTCAAGCCCGTCGGCCGGTTATGTAAGACAGTATTTAAGCGGTGGCTGACTGGTTCTGTGCTGGTCTCTGGTCTGCCATCTGAGGTATGTTTTCTGATATGGGTTCACGTACCCTAACACAGCGCAGCTCACTGATGGCCGCCTGTGGGTGTCCACGGCAGGTGGCTGGCGTGGGAGCGCTGTCAGGGCGGGAGGATGGCAGGAAGATGGGCCCATAGGCTGGTGCTGCTGGTGGATGTCCGCTGTCGTTGACATCCACCAGCAAGCAAAGCTTGATGCCATCTACCTGTTTGTCCCACTCTACTCAAGAGATGCGCGTCGTGTCCTTTGAGGCCTCCATCGGCACCGGGTCGTGGCGGGAGCTTCTCGTCGAGGACAGCATCAAGTTAGATGTCACGCTATTCGAATCCACGCTGGTGCTGTCCACAGGGCATAAAACCCATGCTGGTGTCCTCTCACAGGCGCTGTGCCATGAAGGAAGGCGGGAGTGCCCCTCCAGGCCTTCGCGGGGTGAAGGACAGCAACTCGGTCACAGCCCCTAATGTAAGACAGCCTTACAAAGAGGACAGAGCCGAGTGAGGACATCCTCACTCGGAGGTTGGCCCTACAAGCCGCCCTGCGATGGCCTTGGCAAGCAGGCAGTTATCAACGCTACTGGTAGCACAATAGTCTTCGCAGCAGGAGGGCCCCCACGCAAAATAAAGCCATCGTCGCACCCCACTACAGCGATTCATTAATGGCACAGCCATTTGTTCTATTTATTACTGAACGGCGCCTGACGCAATGTACAGACGGCCTTAGTAAAGCCCCGCCATCCGTGATGCACGTGACAGCAGCTGCCCCGCCGACTCTCCGAATACGGCGGCCGGAGCTGGAATTAGTCACCGAAAAAGTAGAAATATCTCAGCGTCGCATTTGCTTTCGACCCAATTCACTTGCTGGATTAAACAGAACAGATATAGGCGCCATGTCGAGCTTTGGCACTTACTTCCGCGTGACCACGTGAGTGTTTTTCAATTTATCTGCCCTCCACGCAGCGCAACAGACATGCTGATCTCTTGTTCACAGCGCGGGCGAATCCCACGGTAAATGCGTCAGTTGCATTATTGAGAACTGCCCGCCAGGCCTTGCCCTCACGGAAGAGGACATCCAGCCGCAGCTCACACGTCGACGTCCGGGCCAGTCGGCCATTACCACCCCCCGCGATGAGAAGGACCGCGTGACGATAGGATCTGGAACCGAGTTTGGGCGAACGTGAGACCACCCCGCAGAATGTCCAACTGTCACAATACTGACCTTCCATAAGTCTCGGAACGCCCCTCCTCCTGACTATACCCAACGAGGATCAACGCCCCCGCGACTACAAATCTCATGAAAATTCTTACCCCCGCCCCTCCCACGCCGACTGGACCTATCTCGAAAAGTACGGAATCAAAGCCTCCTCTGGGGGTGGCCGGAGCAGCGCCCGCGAGACTATTGCCCGCGTCGCCGCTGGCGCTGTCGCTGAGAAGTGGCTCTGTGAGGCTTATGGTATTGAGATTATCGCCTTTGTGTCCTCGGTTGGTAAGATTAAGCTATTCGACGATATGGACGCCCTTAGCAGTAATCCTAAGTTCCTTACGCTTGTTAAAACCCTTACGCGTAATAAGGTTGACGAATTTCTACCGGTACGGTGCCCTGACACTGAAATTGCGAAGCGTATGGAGGACCTGATTGCCGAGCTCCGCGACCAGCACGATTCTGTCGGCGGCACCGTCACCTGTATTATCCGCGGGTGCCCATCCGGCCTTGGTGAGCCTGCCTTTGATAAGCTTGAGGCTCTCCTCGCCCACGCTATGATGTCGATTCCTGCGACTAAGGGCTTTGAGATTGGCTCTGGCTTCCGTGGGTCTGAAATGCGCGGGTCAGAGCATAACGACCCTTTCGTGTCTAAGCCCCCTGCCAGCGAGGCCACGACACCCGGTGCCGCTGTTGGCATCCCGCCCTCGCGCCTCGGCACCAAGACGAACCACTCGGGCGGTATCCAGGGCGGCATCTCCAACGGGGCCAGCATCTTTTTCAGGGTAGGATTTAAGCCTCCGGCAACTATCGCCCAGGACCAATTGACCTCGCGCTACGATGCATCCGGCGAGGGCGTCCTCGCCACCAGGGGCCGTCACGACCCTAATGTTGTCCCTCGCGCGGTACCTATCGTCGAGGCTATGGCTGCTCTGACAATTATGGACGCCCTCATGGCTCAGCATGCGAGACAGATGGGCATGAAGATTGCCGCAGCCGGACAGTAGGTATTTCAGGATATAGATGATTAGCTGTATACGTTAAAGCAATCGTTTATAGCACACTAAAATAGAAATAAGAAAGAACGAGCTATATTGGGAGTGTAATATACTTCCGCGGTGGTTAAAGGCGTCATGTGTGCAATTAGGAGCAAATATCACTAGCATTTACTATTTAGTCTATCCCTCATTTTCCCAGCCTAGATAACGTACACTAATTTAGTAACCTGTCTGTCGCCTAATACATTCTGCGACAAAAGGAAAGCAGTATTTCTCTAGGCTCACTTTTGGTACTAGTATTTTCTCGTAATATAGCGAAGAATGTTAATATAGCTTTGTAGTCTTATCCCTTGGCGCTCGCAATCGGCCTAAAGGCTTTCGCAAGCCGCGCATCTCTTCCTGCCGACTCTTGCTTGCTGTCCACAGTCGGAGCAAATTGCCTTCGCGGCTAGTTTTTCCTGCTGATGCTTTAGGCAACTGGCACATCTGATTGCTTCTCGGGGCAAAGGCTTGGTGCGACAGTCAACGCAACTTTTACCTTTAGCATCTCGCCTAGCCCTTTTCCAATCGTAGTCTTTTCATAAATTGTTCATGGCAAAGTTGGCATCTCTGACGCCCAAGTGGTGCAGATTCCTTGCAATCGATACAACGTCTGTCTCCTAGCTGGTGCTCTGGACGGCGAGACGGATGCGCAGGGTCCTCCTCCGCGGTGTTGGAGCTGCCTTTTTGTTCTATGCTGCGCTCCCATCGATAGTACACAAGTTTGGGCATCTGCTCCGTTTGTCATTCTGCACCAAGCCACAGGTAATACACCGATTTTGATCGATCCCATTGTTTGCCTTGCCCCCGAGCCGTTTGATTTCGTTGCTGCACCGTTTACACATTTTGCGCCACCGCGATGTGTTTCTGCCCGCAAGACACACACTCGACGGGATTGCATTCATGGCAGTTCCCAGCCCTGTTGCGTGGGGTGCCGCCCGCCCGCCCGCCTGGGAATCAATAATCGATCGGCACACCTCAATCATGCGGTATGGACATGCAAGCCTTTCTGGCCTTGCCCCATCCTCCCGCATACATGCTCGTGTCTTGCATTTTATACCTGTTTTCATACTTGATCTTCTGTAAACTCCACAACACACGTATTTCCACCTATCAAGGCATGCAAGGGTGGCCCGTCACGTCCCAGTGTCCACAAGACTCGACGTATTCATCACTTTTCTCTTCTATTTGCGCTTTTTATAGGTGACTATATACTCAAAAGACTTCAAGTTACTCTCTAGCCCTCGAGTCATTGTCTATCCCCTAAGATCATTCATGTTTTCAACCAACAAGTCCACAAACGTCTCCAGCACGTTGCTGCTCGGCCCGCCCGCCTTGGCCTCAAAGATGCAGTCTAGGATCGTCTTGATGCCCACGCCCACATTCTCCTCGCGCGTCCGCTCCTGCACCATCCCCGTCACCTGGTTGATGTCATCGCTGCTAAACGATTTGGACTCGTGCAGCACGTTGCCCAGCTCCCGCAGGTTCGACACCGCTGGCACAGCAACCTTCTTGGCAAAATCCTGGTCCACTTCCAGCATCTTCAACACCGACGCCTTGGACGTGGTAACGAATACTAATAGACGGTGTCCCTACAGCATGGTTAGCTACTTTTCTGGCCTGCAAGTGAAGACATGCGAATATAAACATACTCTTGGTGGCTTCGATACAATCAGCGTCGTCAGAGCCTCTAGCATCACGTTCGAGAATCGCGATCCAATGGAGTTCCAACCAATGAGACGCTCAAAATCGTCTAGAATCAGAATGCTAGCAGGCGACTTGTATGCATCCGCAAATGCCTTGTGCACGTAGTCCTTCTTGGCAAAGTCGTCCCGGTACCCAACGAGGTCTGCTGGCGTAACCATCTTGACAAACGGAAAGTCCGATTGCATCGCAATGTGTGCCGCCAAAGCCGTCTTTCCAGACCCACGAGGGCCGTGGAACAGCACCGACGAGTTGAACTTGTTTGGGTCCTGCTTGATCATGCCCACCACACGCATCATCTCCTGGATTGTCGCATTGATGTGGCCGCCGTAAGGGAGGATGCCCAGACGGAGGGCCTCCTCCAACTCGGCCTCCGAAACACCATACGCGGGTCGCACTTCAGTCAGCGCATTCATGAAATCGGCCCGGTTCACCTTCATGCTTGCAACATCCTGCTTCACAGCCGCAAGCTGGCCAACCTCGGTGTGGCGAGAAAAGGCAAAAGAGGCAGCCGCCTTGACGAGACCATTCAACTCGGCACCCGAATAGTTCTTTGTCAAGCCGGCAAGCTCCTCCACATTCACGTCAGGGTCCAGGAGACCATTCGTCTTCATCTTGGAAGTATGGATCTTGAGAATTTCCAGACGACCGTCCTCATCAGGCAGAGAAATCTCCAGATGCACTTCCAGGCGACCAGGACGAAGCAGGGCATCGTCAATCATGTCCTTTCGGTTGGTCATTCCGATCAACAGAATATTGTTTAGCTGGTCAACACCATCAAGCTTCGACAAGAGCTGGTTAACAACGCTGTCTCCCACACCAGTACCACCGCCAGCCCCAGAGCCACGCTGCTTGCAGACGGCATCCAGTTCGTCGAAAATGATAATGTGTAGGCTGGATTCGTCGCCCTTCTCCTTGTACTCCTTCTCGGCGTCGGCAAACAGCTTTCGAATGTTTTCTTCCGATTGTCCGACATACTTGTTGAGCACCTCGGGACCGTTGATGACCTTGGGAGGTCTGGCGTTCAACATCTTACCAATCTGTCGAGCGATAAGAGTCTTGCCGGTACCCGGAGGTCCGTACAGCAGCATACCCTTGACGTGAGGGATGCCCATTTTGGCAACCAGGCCAGGGGGGAACACTCGAGACGCAAAAGCGCGACGGAAAATGGTGGAGAACTCGTCACCAAGACCACCAATGCCCATGTCCTCAAACTTGAAGTCGGGGGCCAGGATAGCATTGGAGTTGGGCTTGTTCATGGAGGGCTTGAGGTTGAAGTCACCCTTGCCATCGCGGTGGAAGAGGACTCGGGTCTGGTTCGTCAGGATACCACGGGCGTGAGACTCTCTGTGCTTCTGGGAGCTTTCTTCGCCACCCATGGCGAGATCTACTAGCCCTACAGTCTTGACAACGATACGCAGAGGAATGTTGCGAACGTCCATGATCAACGGCTGGCCAGGCGCCAGCACCTGGTTTCCATATGTGTCCATAAACTGTTTGGCAAGCTCGTCCTCATCGTATGGCACGTCGGTCCTCTTGCTAGGCGATGCGAAGCCTATCTCGAGGTCCAGAGAGCCCAAATAGGCCTTGCCACCAGCCTGGAATGGATCGTATACCTCGCCAGTGAACTGGTCGCGCATGGTAATGCCTGACCAGCTTCGCTGGGGATCCGACAGACTGATGCATCCAGAGGGAAAGCCGGACACGGGCTTAGCGGTCACGACATATTCGCCCACTGGGTCACCACCGCGGATGAGAACGTAGAGGTCGGAAGCGTCGCGGCTAGGGGGAAAGTCTTCGGGTGAAACGGCGCATCTGTGCAGTGATTAGCTCGAAATCGTATATAACAGGCTGGCTGCCGGAGCTTACACGTTGCTGTAGATTAATTTGACTTGCAGAGTCTTGTCTGCGACCTTTTCCACCTGCAGCGGTACCCTTCGGCCGCCGCCAGGTGCGCCGGCCGGCTTCTCGCCAGAGCGCTGCTGACTAGGATGTGGTCTCTGGCCATATCCGCCCTGAGAAGCACCATATCCAGATCCCGCGCCGTAGCCTTGGCCCGGAGGGGGTGGTCGAGGGTTACCGCCAGGCAGACTGCCACCGCCAAAGGGGCTCCGACCGGGACCTCCAGGAGGAGGAACTCGAGACATGATGACGTAGCTTGTCGCTGTGCTGAGGGTCTTGAGGATTAGGCAGAGTCGATCGTGGTACTGGGTATCAGGTGTTGCAGATGCCGCATGCGGCAAATTGAGGCACAAAAAGACAATGCAAGGGAGAAAGATGTAAAGGGCGACCAGGCTAGGATTGAAACAGGCTGCGTTGTTGGAGATGCGTCGGAGATGGTGCTGTCGCGGGGCGGCAACTTTGCCCCACTATTCGGGCAGTGGCCACCTCCACAGTACAGTTAGCTTCAGTCAGCAGTGTAGCATATGGGTGGGTATTGTATTATGAGGTGCCAATCCATATAAGTTTTGAAAGTCTAAGCATTCTCCACTAGATCGCTGTCTAGTAGTTGAGTTTTAAGCTAGATAATGAGTAATAATAGTTAATAAAAGCTTTAGTTATTTATATTATAGTATAAGTCAGATATAGTTATAACGATAGCTTAAAACTAA
>JARJRE010000639.1:0-19341 GCA_030783385.1 Akanthomyces dipterigenus | reverse complement strand
ACCGACGGCGGCGGCGTGCTGGCCGTCATGGCGTGCGAGCGGCCGGCGACGCGGGGCGTGCGCGAGGCGCTGGGCCACAGCCGCTGGCCGATGGCCTTTGTGTACTGCGAGGGCGGCCGCGGCCGCGGCGCGGTGCGGCAGATGCTCTGGAATAAGAGGGCTGAAGAGCATGGCCTGCAGGGTGTCGGGGTCGGGACGAGACATGTCGGGGCGGAGACGGAGCTGGTGCTGCTGCGAAGAGGCAGGATGCTGCCATTTGTAAGCGGTTGAAGATGCAGAGTCTGAGGAATAGGGGCGATGACCAAGAAGAAAAAAGAAAATCGGAGTTTCTTTCTGCGCCGATAATCCGAGATGGATATGTTTGCTTGGTCCTGCCTGAGAGTTGCCTTGACACCAGGTCAAGGCTGCACGGATCTGCATACATCCTTTGTAACAGCCGCGCGCAGAGTCGTATCGAATCGTTGTAAGCATGCGTCGAAGTCTCTGGCCAGGAATTACTGAAGCCGCTTTGTTGGCCTGACCTTGTTGAGCTTCATCCCAGTAGCTCCCCGCAGCTCCGCGCTGGACGGACTGCGCGCTGGTCATGAAAGTGGGGGGACGCTGAAGTCGGAGGCAGACTCGGATTATTGATCTGGGAGCTCGTCTTACAAATCAAGATGTGGCCCCAGTTTCGATCCCGCGCGGCGCCCTTCTCCGAAGCTCTGACAGGACGGAGTTGCGGGACGAAGCTGCAGGAAGCTGAATTGGGAGATATAGAGGCATCATCATCAGGGTAGGGCGCCCAATCAAAGAGTTGTGCGTGTGTAAATTGGTAGCGCTGCATTGCGGGCGTCCGGAACCCCTCATCTGATACACACCGCGCAAATGCGACGGGACATCTATGGCTAAAAATTCTGTTTATTTATTTGATCCGACTTCTGAATCTAACATGACGAGCTCCATAGTACCATCTGCTTCGGGACCAAACCTAGGGTGTGGTTCTGCTGTCCGCATGTGCTCGTCTCATCACGTTTGCTAATACCATATCCCACCAACATCGCGTGCTTCCGTAATATCACTCGGCAACCCGCAACCCAGACCCGCTCCAAGGCTCTCAAGACCGTTGTGAGGACGGCCGGAGAAAGAATATGTGCCGGCGCAGACTAGGCCTGGTTCGGATGTCCCAACAGCCATATACAAGCCTCTACGGAGTGCTCGCACTCCAATTGCGTAGCTTCGATGGAGGCGTGCAACTAGCGCCGCCGAGCTGCATCATGGACCAGCCTTGTGGTGTGTGGGCGGCACATCCCCAATGAACCAGGACCCCTCATTCGACGAGAGCTCCTCGTGTGGCTTCAGAGCTCCCAGCCCGTCACAGCTGCTTTAATCGTGGGGGAGGCAAAGTATAAAGCTGTCGGCCTGCCCCCGCTATACCACAGCATCCTCAAGCCACTCCCTTTACTTTGACATCCATCTGCTTCAGTCTCACAATCTCGCCAACATGTCTCTCAAACCAATTACTATTTACAACCACGGCAAGTCTGCGCCTCATGTGCCCATGGCCCTGTCCAAGAAAACCGCAGCTAACAATGGCAAACAGCTCGTGGCCCCAACCCCAAGAAGCTCAACCTCATCCTCGAAGAACTCAATGTTCCCTACAAGCTGGTAAAGGCCACCGCCACTCGATCCACGCCACAAGTTCAACGACTAACAATATGGCAGATTGATATTGAAAACCCCAAGGATGAAGAGTTCCGCAAAATCAACCCCAATGGTCGCCTCCCCGCCATTGTCGACCCCAACAACAACGACCTCACACTGTGGGAGTCTGGCGCCATTGCCGAGTACCTCGTCGAGACCTACGACAAGGAAAACAAGATCAACGCCACCGACGCCGCCGACAAGTGGCACCTGAAGCAGTTCCTTCACTTCCAAATGTCCGGCCAGGTGAACACGCAACAGCCATGTCCTACCAAGTGCAGCATCTAACAACTCCAAACAGGGGCCCTACTACGGCCAGGGCGTCTGGTTCCACAAGTATCACGCCGAGGACGTGCCCTCTGCCAAGAAGCGCTACCTCGAGCAGATTGACCGCGTCTGGAGCGTCCTGGACGACCTCCTCAAGGGCAAGCAGTATCTCCTCGGCAGCAAGCTGTAAGTTCCACCCCCGCAACAGCCAATTTGCACGAAAGGACAAGACGTCTGGTGCTAACGCTTCCCTCGCAGGACCTACGTCGACCTCTGCTTCGTCCCCTGGGAGATTATCGCACAGAGCTTCCTTGGGGATGAGCTCAAGGCTGCTGGCTTCAACGCCGAGAAAAAGTACCCCAACTACTGGGCCTGGTATCAGCGCCTGCTGGCCCGTCCCTCGGTCAAGAAGACCTACGGACTGTAAGCAACACGTCTTGCTTCTGGCAGGATTTCAAAAAAGGACAAGAAGAAAAAAAAGTGTAGCGCAAGATTGTATCAATGCCACACAGATAATGACAATGTGGAAAAAAAAATCATTCAAGCAAACTGAAATGCGCCGATTCGTGCCATCGTGAAGCCTCGAGAAGGGATGGTTTGCCTTGCGTACCGCTAATCATCCCACATTGCCGCCTTGGCCCGTTCCAAAGCCTCTGCCCTTTTTTGCTGCTCTAAGCGCTCTTCGTCCCTGCGCTTCCTCTCCTGCTCGCGCACCGACTTTTGGTAGGCGCGCTGCTCCTCCGTCTGCTTGGGCGCCTTGAGGCCCAGCCCCGCCGCGATGAGTCTGCGCGCCACCGCGTCCGTCTTTTCCGGTCTGCGGCCGTCGCGGGCAGCGGATGATGATGACGGCGGCGAGCCGAGCGAATCATGGCTTCCCCAGCCGTCGGGCGGCCCAACAGAGGAGGGCGTCGCCGGGGTGGGAGGAGGTGCGGCGGGAGCGACGTGGGCTGAGGCTGTGGCCTTGAGCGTTGTTGGCTCCTCTGGGTCGGAGACGTCTTCGTCTTCCCAGGAATCGACCACTTCCTCCTTTGCTTTGCTCTTGCTGATTGGCTTGTTCTTGGTTACATGGAGGCTGGAGAGCTTAGAGCTCATCTCATCTTTGTGGGACGCCATGACAGAAAGCTAGAGGTAGATGAGCAACGCAGAGGTCAGAGAGGCCGTTGGAGTTGGAGAGGAGGCGGACGCTTGTCCCAATTCTAGTCCGAAGACTTTGAATCCAAGCCGGTTGCGCTAATAAGCCTCGATCAAAAGTCAAGGTGTCACAGTGAAAGTTGGCTGTTCCAATGCACAATTTGTACTCTGATGCACTGTAGCGCATTGTTATAGAGCCTCCGACAGCGGCTACAGTGGCGTGCCGTTGCGCCGACTTTTAGCCGATAGAAGCTTCTGTGGAGATTTGCGCTAACTCAGTAAAGCCGCTAGCCTGGCCCGCCGAGTTGCATTATTAAGTCGATTTAGGCACATGCGCTCTCCTACCTACGTAGCACGCCACCTCCATCATTCTACAACGGCACGGGCTTGCCTTGATCAATTCTCATCATATTCGGCCCTCTGCCCGCCTAGAGCTCCCGGTTTGCTTAACAGTCAACATTGGTACTCTACTTGACTGCGTTGCGCGAATTCACCCGGCTCCGACGCCCCCTCCCCTCGATACCCTCGTGAGTGCTCCGAGCCAGCTCTCGGAGCTCCTCAAGCCGCATCGCACAACGTCGCCGCTATGATTCCGCGGTCCCGCGCCTCCGGACGCCTCCTCCTCGGGCGCTCAACAGCCTGCAGCGTGCTCTCGTCGACGCCCGCGCGTACAGTAGCCAGCTTCCCAGCCGTGGCCCACTACACACAGCAGCACGCCTGCGCTCGGAGATTGCAGTCCGCCCCCGCCTGCATCGTCGCCCAGCGCCGGATACCCGCGCTGTCTTTCTCGACTTCGGCCTCCCTGGGCAAAGAAAAGGACAAGCCGAGCAAGTTCTTTGACCCGTCGGCCGAGCCCGAATCCACCGAACCTCTCTCCGAAGAAGAGGTCAAGGCCAACCTCGAAAATAAGAAGAAGGAAGCTGCCGCCGCTGAAACGGCCGCAGATGAGTCTAAAGAGTCTGATACCGACGCCGCTGTTTCTGCAAAGAGCGATAACAGTGCTTCGCAAGCGCAGGAGAACAAGACTGGCAGCAGCGTGGGCGGAGCCGCTGGCGCAAACTCTGGCGACGGCGCCGGTGACGGAGGCAAGCGAGGGCGCAAGTCTTCCGAAAAGGCTCTTCAGAAGCCTGTTGTGCCGGATGTCTACCCACAAGTACTAGCTATCCCGATTGCCCGCCGCCCGCTATTCCCCGGGTTCTACAAGGCCATTACCATCAAGGACCCCGATGTCGCCACCGCCATTACCGAGTCGATTAAGCGCGGCCAACCGTATGTCGGCGCCTTCCTCTTCAAGGACGAGAATGAGGATGAGGACGTGATTCGAAACGTTGAAGATGTGTACGATGTCGGTGTCTTTGCTCAAATTACAAGTGCTTTCCCCATTCATGGCCAAGAAGGCGCCCTTACCGCCATCTTATACCCCCACCGCCGAATCAAGCTCTCCAGTCTCGTGCCTCCAACACCTCAGCAACAGCAGCAGGATGCCAAAAAGGCAGAGACGAAGAAGGAACCAGAAATCCCGGAACCCATCCCCACCAAGACCGCCACCGAGGAAGCTGCCGCTACAGACAAGAAGGGAGACGTTGTCGCCAGTTTCGAAGAGACCGCCGTCGATAAGAAGCCCGACCAAGTTGCCGAGAAATACGAACCTACCTCATTCCTCAAAAAGTACCCTGTCAGCCTGGTCAATGTCGAGAATCTCGCGGACGAGCCCTACGATCCCAAGAGCCCCGTTATTCGAGCCGTCACCAACGAAATTGTCAACGTTTTCAAGGAGGTTGCAACGATGAACAACTTGTTCAGAGACCAAATTTCTACATTTTCTATGAGTCAATCCACCGGAAACGTGACTTCGGAGCCTGCCAAATTGGCCGATTTCGCTGCCGCCGTGTCGTCTGGGGAGCAGACCGAACTGCAAGAGGTCTTGGGCTGTATGAACGTCGAGGAACGCATGCAAAAGGCCCTGATTGTGCTCAAGAAGGAGCTCATGAATGCTCAGCTGCAGTCCAAGATTACCAAGGATGTCGAGAGCAAGATCAGTAAGCGCCAACGCGAGTACTGGTTGATGGAGCAGATGAAGGGCATTCGTCGCGAGCTCGGCCTCGAGTCTGACGGCAAGGACAAGCTTGTTGAAAAGTTCAAGGAGAAGGCTGGCAAGCTGGCCATGCCCGATGCTGTGCGCAAGGTCTTTGACGAGGAGGTTAACAAGCTTGCCCACCTGGAGACTGCCGCTTCAGAATTCAACGTTACAAGAAACTACCTGGACTGGCTAACGCAGATCCCTTGGGGTCAGCGGAGTGCCGAAAACTTTGGCATCCCCAATGCAGTCAAGGTCCTTGATGAGGACCACTATGGTCTGCAGGATGTCAAGGATCGTATTCTCGAATTCATTGCCGTCGGCAAGCTGCGTGGTTCCGTCGAAGGCAAGATTCTCTGTTTCGTCGGCCCACCTGGTGTTGGTAAGACGAGTATCGGCAAGTCCATTGCTCGTGCTCTGAACCGCGAATACTACCGCTTCAGTGTAGGTGGCCTTACAGATGTTGCTGAAATCAAGGGCCATCGCAGAACATACGTTGGTGCACTGCCCGGTCGCATTATTCAGGCTCTGAAGAAGTGCCAGACCGAAAACCCTCTGATTCTCATTGATGAAATCGACAAGATTGGCCGTGGCTACCAGGGAGACCCCTCATCTGCTCTCCTGGAGCTGCTCGATCCCGAGCAAAATAGCTCATTCCTGGACCACTACATGGATGTCCCAGTTGACCTGTCCAAGGTACTCTTTGTTTGCACTGCCAACATGACTGATACTATTCCCCGCCCTCTGCTCGACCGCATGGAACTCATCACACTATCCGGCTATGTTGCGGATGAGAAGAAGGCCATCGCCAACAAGTATCTTGCTCCCGCCGCCAAGGAGGCTGCTGGTCTCAAGGACGCCAAGGTTCATCTTACTGACGAAGCCATTGAGGAGCTGATCAAGGCCTATTGCCGCGAGTCAGGTGTGCGCAACTTGAAGAAGCAGATTGAAAAGGTCTACCGCAAGTCTGCTCTCAAGATTGTGCAGGACCTGGGCGAGCATGCCATCCCTGAAGAGGAGGCTCTGACGGAAGAGGGCAAAGAGGCTGCTGAGGTGTCGGCTAAAAAGGCCGAAGAGGCATCAGAGTCGGAGGGCAAGGAGCAGCCCAGCACAGAAGCCAACGAAAAGGAAACCACGGAGAAACCGCGCAAGGCTCTACGTGTGCCTGACTCGGTTGAAGTGTCCATCGACAAGAGCAACTTGACCGACTACATTGGACCCCCGGTTTTTACGTCTGACCGTCTCTACGAAGTCAGTCCCGCTGGTGTTGCCATGGGTCTAGCATGGACACAAATGGGCGGCGCCGCCATGTACATTGAGTCTATTCTGCAGTCACCTCTCCGCCAGAGCACCCGCCCCGGGATGGAGATTACCGGCAATCTCAAGTCGGTGATGAAGGAGTCGACAGCGATTGCCTATTCCTTTGCCAAGTCTTTCATGGCGACCAAGTTTGCCGACAATGACTTTTTCGACAAGGCCAAGATGCACCTGCACGTGCCCGACGGCGCTGTGCCCAAGGATGGCCCCTCGGCGGGCATCACGATGGCGACGTCGCTACTCTCTCTCGCGCTCGACGCCCCCGTCAACCCGACCGTCGCCATGACGGGCGAGCTCACACTCACGGGTAAGGTGCTTCGCATCGGTGGCCTGCGTGAGAAGACAGTGGCGGCACGCCGCGCGGGCTGCACGACCATCATCTTCCCCAAGGACTGCATGTCTGACTGGCTCGAGCTGCCAGCCGCGATCAAGGAGGGCATTGAAGGTCACCCAGTGGAGTGGTACGCGCAAGTCTTTGACCTGGTATTTCCTGACCTGGATCAGGCCGCCGCCAACAAGAGCAGAGTGGTCAAGGACGGCAAGAAAGAGGGCCAAGACGACGATTAGATGGGCCCAACCTGCCGCGTCTCGGATATGGGAGAAGAAGCAAATCGACCACTACGAAACAGCTGGTTATTACTTGTACGATACGATAAGAGGACGTGACGTCTCTCGTCAAACGTGACATGTCATCCTCGCTCAGGGCACACGAATTGAAGGACTCTCTTTTATCTTGCACTATGCACGTCACGAGAACCCCCTTTTTGCAAAGGAAACACAAGAAACGCCCAGTGCGGTGGTACCCGGCGTGGCTGCATGTCTCGCGATGCTGCACATTTGCGGGTGGTGTACGACCTCGTCCGGGATCTCCAAACACGCCACTTTGCATCTTGGGAAACTTGAGTGGCTGGGGAGAATGTAGATGATGGGAGGGAGGTGGTCACCTGGCGGAATGAAGAGTCAAAGCAAAGACTACAATAGACAATGTCGTTACACAACACCAAGAAGAAACCCTCCTCTACCAACAACAAGCCATCTTTTTGCCACGTCTTTTGAAGACATTGTTTCTTGCGTTTTTTTCATGTTTTTTCTTATTCTCATGGGGTAGGAAATGTGTTAGCATCTGTGTATTTGTATATTAAAATGATTCAAGATGAGGACCTGATGTGAGAAAAGGGCAGTCTATAAAGGCGACGGTGTATCTAGACTATTTCTACCAGGATTTATAGCTTCAAAACATTTAGACTTTTTTTCCCTTCACTTGTCTCAATCGCACAACTCTTTTATAAATGGCCTTTTTCTATTTCGATCGGCTGCTCGGTACTACGAAGCAAAGACATCACGCGCGGAGAGCATACGTAGATGCAGGTGGCTTGCCGTCATGCTGCACAACATGCGGTGCGCGTTGCGATGGGAAGGGAAGCCTGACGGCCACCAAAGCCCAATTGCATCATCCATCGGCGCTGCGCAGGAAATCTGCATCGAGATGCTGCCTTTTGACAGCCCAAGGCGACGACGTTCCAAGGTGGCAGGGAGGCGGCAGTGGAGGAGGGTAACGTAGGTCGTACATGTGCGTGCATCGATGTGCGCAAGTGAAAAATTGTTTGTTAGTTGTGGATGGAGACGGGACGGGGCTCACGGAAGACCAGGGGGTTGACCCAGCGAGGCGCAGGGAAAAATAGAAATAAAAACAGGACCACAGCAGCGGGACGTGCCTAGCCTGCGTGGGAAGAGGAACCGTATCCGCTTTCCGGAGGTTGGGGGTCGTCATGGCATGAAATTATTGGGGCGGTGACCAGTCTTGACCGCCTCACTTGGCGTTGTTGGATGAGGAGAGAGCTCGTCCAGTTGCCTTTGTACACTTTGCCTAACCAGTCTGGACCAGACTGAGAGCCTAGAACAAAGAGAAGCTCAGCCCTGGGCTAAGTTGACATGGTTCAGCGAGAAGAGGTGGTTGTTTTCCCGAGACAAGGCGACACTGTGAGCATGGCAAGCGCCGAGCGCCACGATATGCACCTCTACCCGATATTGGGGACAGGCGTCAGGCGGCTTGCGCGAGAACCCAAGAAGCGAAGCCTTACGGGGGCCATAAAACGCAAGTGCGTCAACTATTTTCTTTCAGGACGAGCAATACTGTAATAAAACACATGAGCATGAGGTGTGGGAGTCTGACGTGGTTGAATCTCACACCATACAAATCAGCCATGGACTAGTCGCAACATCCACTTGGCGCAATGCACAGCGTCCCGATATGTCGTTGGGCACGCATACAAAGGAGCGAGCCATTGGACTATTCGCTGCTTGGAAAGTGTGCAATGACGCAAAATAAATGAATGGCTGCATGAACAGCATATTGTCCGGAGGCATGCATCAGCAGGTTAGACGAGATTCTGTCCTTGATGCTGCAAGGTTCGTGGGACGTGGATTCTGCGTAGGACAAATCCGTCGGCACGGACAGATTGTCTAGCTGTCGTGTCATAACTACACGGCCGCCGCGGCTAGGCCAAGACATGCCATCTTGAGGTTTTTTCGTGCCTTCTCGGTGTGGGAGGGGGATCTGCACGGGCGCTAGCGAGGAACCAGCGCTCAAGTGCCGGACACCGATGCGGAGCCCGGGGTCAATGGAGATGATGGACGAGGTGGGCGCGACGAGGTGGAAATCGGTACTGGGTAGTATGAGAATGTGCTGCGACACGACTTGACCCCAGTGATAACGGTCGTTGGCGCGTGGTTGATAAATGGCCTCGAATTGTAGCCAGCTGGGGCCAAGTGTAGTTCGGATCCTGCGGCTGCTGAGCTCGGTCCGGTATCACTTCCGAGACTAGGGGTGGTGAGCCAGAAACGTACTTGTACGCACGGGGTCAAGTTCTGCTGCGTTTCTTGTATAAGATTTGACAGTGGTGGTGCGGGTCAGTTGTGGTTGTTCCTGTTTCGTCGTGCTGCAGGGCGCCAAGACTGTTGAGAGAAACACACGATGAGGGCGTTTCAGTGTGACTGAGAAGAGGAAAAAAGAGAATGAGAACCGTAGACAGCCAAGTGAACAAGGGCCAATGGAGAGCTGGCCTGTGATGGGGGAGGGGAGATGCAGAGTAGCGAGGCCCATCCACAGTCGTCGCATGGCAAGTAACTTGATATCAAAGGCAGGGAGCGCGCGTAGGTGGCCACGAGTCGCAAGCGGAGTGGCTTATTATCACTTTTGGTCCTTGCGTTTGGATGAGCGAAGCTTTCTTTGGGTCTTGGTGGGTTGGGTGCGGAGGCGGGCATCGTGCATGAGGACGGGAGGGACACTGGAGCCCACCCAAGCGGGAGGATGTAGCTGGATGCAGGCAAAAAGCTAAACTGGTGTGCGATGGAACGACGCCGTGACGGATGTTGAAGGGCCGGATGATGGACTGCGGCGGGTAAAAAGACGGATAGAGATAAATGGCTGTTGGATATGCGGGACGAAGGATGCATCTAGAGGTGATGAATATGGTCTGGCCCAGACACACACACGCAGGCTGGTAGCTGTTTGTGCTTGTGCCTGGGGTGCGTGCAGTTGCATTTGCAGACAGCCTGTCGAGTGAGGAAGCCTTGAAGCCACCCAAGCTGCATCACATTTTTAGCGCCGAGGAGAGGTGATGGGGGGCTAATTTAGGTAGGTCGGTGCAGAAGAAACAGTGCTGGCACCCTTTTAGCGGGCAGCTATCATCAGTGGCTTCCATCACCTAGTTTATTGGTTAGCGCCTCGCAGGAACTGCTGCCCGTTTGCTTGGGCGCCCGCCGTTTGTGTCCCGCCCGTCCGCCTGCCGGTCCGTGCCAGCCAGCTGCCAGCCACTCGCTGCCCCTCTCCCCTGCCACCTTTTCTTCTGTCATCCGGCTCATGGCTGTCACACCAGCCAGCGCGCCCTTTATCCTCAAGCTCCCCAACCCCTGTCAACCAGTGCTGCCTTTTTTTTTTCTTTTCCCTTTTTTGAATGCGTTCATTGATTTTTCCTCTTCTTTGATTTGCCGCAAAAACGTGGCCGGTACCTTTTCCTGGTCTAGCTTCTGGTCGGCGCAACCACACAAGTTACCACTGTCGACACCCTCCGGGTCCATTCTACGCCCAGCGTCGCTTCACCAACTCGCTCAACGCAGCCCTCCTCCTCTTTGTTGCCAACTCGTCATTGCTTGCTTTTGTCTCTTGATACTTTTCCATCGCCCTACCTCTGTACAACCCACAAGCTACCCCTCTCACCAGTACCCATATCATCGCGCCCTTCTGCTTCTTCTTCTTCTCCATCTTAAACTTCTTCTCCGCTTCCTGCTAAACGCCGCCCCAGCCAGCCCGCCGGTCCCTCGTCAGCCTGGTCTACTGGTACTTCTCAGACCCCAGCCAGGGGAATAGACGGTCAGCAGTTCTGCCTGGCTTCGCCCTCCCACGCACGCACGCACGCACGCACGCCCAACCGCCCAAGCCAATACTGCATATTCTCACACTTTTTTTTTCCCTCGACGATTCTCGCCAGACGTCAATTATCCTCTCTGCCTCGTTGCTTCAATCCATACCTGGTCTATATGGAACCTTTGCGTCGTCCCGTCGAGTCACTGCCTAGTTTGTCGCGCTGCTGACTCTTTTGGCGTCGTCTTTTCTCGTCACCCCTGTTCGCCTCGCCGAGATATAGCTCACCAGTGTTCACATGCCCAAAACAGCCCATTAATCACGCTGTTTCGTCTCCCGTGAGCCAATAGCAGCTTCGATTTCTCACAGTGTTGTTGGCACTTCGCGCTTGCTGCCTCGTCATCTCGCCCACTTGTCCATCACAAGCCGCCACCCGCCGCGCAGTCACAGCCATGGCGGCCCAACCTAACAATGACTGCAAGTTCCATCCTGTATACGATCCCGATCAGGCCATGCAGCAACGTTACCAGGCCGCTGGCCATTTGGACCAGCACCCCCAGCATGAGAATCCCACGCACTCTCAGCAATCTCAACATCCTCAGCATCCTCAGCATCCTCAACACTCTCAGGCTCTCCAGCATCCCCAGCAACCTCCTCCAATTTCGCCATTTGCTCAAACGCACGCGCCGCTCTGTGCCAGCCCCCAGAATACTTCGCCTCAACGCAGTCCAGTGACCTTCGAGCCGCCTGCAAAGCAAGACCTTCGCAGACATCACAGAGAGGTGGTCCCCGGCTTGCCGAGATCACAGACTCTGAAGCGCCAACAGTCGGAGCGCAGAGAGCATCTTACACCCGTAGAGATGCCTCCAGAGGAACGCCGTGCTGTGTCGTCCGAAATAAAATCTCCCTTCAGTATCCTCACAGGCCGCAGCGATGTCGCCCACTCCTTTGCCACTCCGAGCGCATTTGACTCCGCCTTTGACCGCTACAGCGACCTCGCATTTTCAGGTGCATCGTCACCTCGGCTCATCGAAGAGGAGGAACCCAAAGATTCCGAGGAGGAAGAGGAAGAGGAAGAGGAGCCTCCAAGAAAAGCGCCGCAGTTTGTGCCTCCCCCAAGACTTCAGCCGGGAGTCACTCTGATCCCAGGCACTAATCTGCCCGATACGACTGGCATGCCTCGTGATGAATTTGACGCCCTCATTCAAACTGAATTGGAGAATGTCTGGATCCTGAACCTGAGCATGCACTTCCGTGACCGCTCCAAGAGGGAAAAGTTTTTTCTCACATACCGGGAAAGAGATACTCTGTGGCGCAGAGTCACCATTTCATTGGACTACCGAAACGCGCCATCAGACTCTCTAGAGGGGGAACTTGCCACCATGACGCTGCAGAGAGACAAGAGCGCCAAGATATACGAGGCCATTCGTGACAGCCTGCCAGATATTCAATTTTATGACACCGCCACAAATCTCAAGCTGCAGACAAGCGAGGGCCGCTTGCATGTGCATGTAGTTGAGGATTCTAATGTAAGTATCTAATTTCCATGCCCGCACTGATGTGTATGCTAATCTTTACAGGAAAAAATTGACTATCCCCGTGTTGAAACACTGCAGCACCTCAACTGCTTGATGGTCAAGGAATGCGATATTGAGTTTGATGCTCACATGTCTGGTTTTGTATACAAAATCCGCGTCGGTGACCAAGTCATGGTAAAAAAAGAGGTTCCCGGAGCCGAAGTAGTCGAAGAGTTTCTTTACGAAATCCACGCCCTTCACAGCTTGCAAGATTCCAAGCATGTAATTGGTTTCAGAGGACTCGTCACCGACGACGACAGCGAGATTGTTAAGGCGCTACTTCTCGATTACTGCCCCAAGGGCACTCTCATGGATAGGATTTATGATGACTGCAAGACGACCTATCTCGGCATCCCCTGGCGGAAACGGGAAAGATGGGCTCGTCAGATCATTCAGGGTCTGGCCGATCTCCACGAAACCGGCTTCGTGCAAGGAGACTTGACGCTCGCCAACGTTGTACTTGATGACAAGGAGAATGCCAAAATTATCGATGTGAACCGCCGCGGCTGTCCTGTGGGGTGGGAACCTCCCGAGGCTAGACCGCTTGTCGATACAAGTCAGCGGCTCTCGCTCTATATTGGCGTCAAATCGGACCTCTTTCAACTTGGCATGGTTCTCTGGGCGTTGGCGATGGAGGAGGATGAACCGGAAATTCAAGGCAGGCCGCTGCTGCTTGGCCCAGAAGTCAACATACCCGACTGGTATCGACAAATCACCGAGATCTGTCTCAGCCACGACCCACGCTCGCGGCTGATGGCGTCTCAGCTACTCGCGATGATTCCAGATCCTGTCTTCGCCCCAGCCTACAGCCGCATCGCTTCTCGCCCCGCCGTGGAGCGTGGCCATTCTCCGCGTGAGCTGCCCGGAGAGAGTGTTCCCGGCGCCGCGCCCAACGGCGAGACCAAGAACGGAGCAGCCTTTTTTCCACAACGCGGCCGCTCACCTCCGAGTCCGATGCCAAGTGACTCGTCTCGTCTGCAAAAGACCGGCTGGGCTGCTAATGCGCCCGTAGCAGCTTCTTATGACGACATGGCCGCCAGAGCGAAGAGCTATCTGGATGCCAGTCGCAACAGAAACTCGATGCCCACCCCCGAGTCCGAAACCCTCACGCAGAAGCAGCAGAAAACAAACGTGGCGCCGCCCAGGTCTCACGATACAGATGGCAATTTCTCCGACAATGTTAGCAAAAGTTCTACAACTCCGCCCGCATCGTTTGCAACCATGCCAACGCCCCCAAAGCAGCCTACTACGTACCTGAACTCCACTGATAGCGGTATTTGTATGCGGTCACATAGCGAAGAAACTGTCGCCCACCCCAGCACCTCTCCGCATGCTCAAGAGCTTACCAAGAGAATTAACGATGAGTTGCTTGAGGATTTGGAGCGCAACGGAGCAGCGAGATCGGCGCTGGATGCGATATTTGGCCTCAATAAAGATGATCGGTCTGCCGTGTCTCAACCCACTGCACAACCAGACAATAGCTCTACCATTTCCCAATTCTCGACTCAGCGGCCTGAAACCACACTTAACATGCCCCAACCTATTATGCGACTGGACAGCAATGCCTCTACAATACCCATCTTCACTGCACAGCGGTCCGACAATCCGCTCAGCATGCCCACAGCTACTGCGCCGCTGGGTAACGATGTCTTTGCCAGTCCCGTCTTTGCCGCACAACGGGCCGAGGATAGTTCCATCATGCCTCACCCCAACTTGCAGCAGGAAAGCGGCTTTTTTGCTAGTCCGCTCTTTAGTACGCACGGGAAGCACAATACCTACGACACTCCAGAATCCGTTCCACAGCTGGACAAGACCTCTAATACGTCGCATGTCCCTGCACAGCCAGGCAGCAATGACAATGCTGCTGCTACCCGTATGACCTCGCCACGGGACAGATATGACGCCGAAATTCCCTACGCTGCTGCACAGCTGAACGCTACCATGCCCCAATCTACTATGCGTCCAAGCGACAATACACCTGCCACTCCTCAAAAAGCCGCGCCGTTCGGCAATGCCTCTGCAACCCTGCAGAGTACAATGCAACCAGACCGCAATGTTTCGACAATTGATCCGGCCGGATTGCAACAGGACAAAAACACCGCTACCACGCGACGAACCCCTACGCAACTAGGCAGTACCTCGGCCCTTTCGCAGAACGCCAAGCAGCGAGACAACAATATACATGCCGACCCCCAAGCCGCCACGCAGCCAGGAACCCCCTCCCGCTCTTTCCAAGCAAGTGGGCAGGTGGACGACAATGCGAGCGTTGCATCCTGTATATCACGCACATCCAGTCCCGATGGCGATCTCGACGGCGGCGCACAGCTTGGCCGCAGCGAAACTGCGTTTAGTGTCGTCGATACGCACTTTCCTCGACCCGAATACCCAGCTTCCTCCAAATTGCCGCCACCTACGACTATCATTGAGACCCCGTCTAGAACTCTGGATCAGAACCACCACCCTACGCATACTCCTGACGGTACAACCCTGCCCACCCTGCGACCCGGACAGGGCATCGCCGCCGCACCTCTGCTCGCCGATGTCAACCCCGACATCCATTTTGACAGCGCCCTGTGGCCTGATGCCACACGCCGCTTTATGACTGGCGCAAAGTCTTGAATTCTTTTTGTTCCACCACCACCCGCAATTCCTCCTCCCATCTTGCACGGCGTTTTCTTTTGTGTAGCGAAAGGGAAAGAAACATAATTGTGTACAACTAATCTTTTGAGACTTGTCCTTGTGTGCGTACAAGGTAGACTGATATGATGTTTCTGGGCAGGCAACTGTCTGAGCTTATGACTATTTTGTTTTCTTCTTGAATATCATGAAACGACTTGAAATGAATGGAAACGATACTTTATTCTGGATTTTTCTTCTACGCGCGCCTATGCTTCTTCCTTTGGCCCATACCACAGTTAGCCATTATTTATTTATTACCTTTATCTATATAATTTCCCTACCGTCAAGACCGCAACAATCGGGAGATGAATGCAAGTTCCGCCTCGGACGAGGAGGACTGAATGGGGAGAAGGCAGTGTGGGACGGGACGACCCGCACTCCACATGTCAAAGCGACGAAGAGGTAAATCATTGCTGTAAACGATGGTGGCAGCAGAAAGCCGGCATGGGGACGAGAGAGTTGCTCAATGTAGGTCTGCAATCCAAATGGTCAGCATTGAAAGGGCGCCGTCTTGCCAGCGTAGACTATTGCAAGCGAGGAAGAATACGACGTACCTGTGCCTGCGGTCGCCTCGTCCGAGACAGGTAACCGCCCTCTCGCACAGGTGCGCGTACACTGCGAAGACGGTGATGCCAACGACGGGGTGCCGCGCGTATACGCTGTGCGGCAGGAGCTGCGGCGGGATGCTCAGCAGCACCGAGGCGCCGAGCAGAGGGAGCGACTCGTCGCAGCGCGTGCTGATGTGCGCGTAGAGCGCAAAGACGCCAAACGAGAACCAGGCAATTGCCGGGGGCGACGCCCTGACGGTGCGTCTCCCGCGTCGGCGCGGACACTTGACACAGACCATTCGTGATGTGAGACGACGGTGGTGCCCACGGGATGCCCTCGATCAAAGCGGTGGCTCGTGAGGCTGAAATGTACAGCATGGCTCCGAGCGAAGCCAGCTCGTAAATGTCCAGAGGGAGGCGACCCAGACGCGTGATGAGCGCACAATAGGCCGTGGTGGGTCATGAGAGAAACTTCGACAAGACTGCAGCACTCATGATCGTGGTTGGTTGGGGGTGTTGGGTGTTGGTCTGATGTGAAGGTGGCTTCCCTGTCAGCTGAAGGTCTTTCGAGGGAGCTTTTGTCGCAAGGAAATCGGAATAGATGTTTGCTTCATTTAAAGAGGGATAGACGAGCAAAAAATGGCCTCGCGACGTTGAAATTTGCCCTTGTTTAACACGAGGTGCAACTGTGGCTGGTCAGCCAGAAAACCTTTCGCTCCATCTTCAGCGGTTGCACATGTGAGGCTCTCGTCGCCGCTACTTGGCCGAGTCTTGGGAAGAACCAGGAGATGAAAATCCTCCCTCTAAAGCTTGAGAAATTGAATGGCCAGTCAAAAGCTTACTCCAGTTACATGGCCGAGGGGATTCCGATACATCAGTTGCGGTTGGCATGTGGGAGCCTAGACATGAAAATAAGACGCCAAGTCAAGCAATATACATCCAAATACGCGGTTTGCCTGCTTTAAAAATCAAAAAGTCTCGGGCATCTTGAAATTTTTCCATCTCGAAAATAAATCGTGAGTCGATGGGGTGCCTATGATGGATGGAGTGCATAATTGCGTGGGGAAACCGTGTATAGTCGGAAAGGCAAAAAGGCAGACAACCAAAGCAAAATCTGGTGGAACTAGAATTTAGTTGGGATTACAAAGATATTCACTAGCTCTATCTAATCTAACTCTTATTGGAACTTCGATGGGACGTTGTCGATGTGCACGCCCAGTCGTGTCATGGCGGAATCACATTGACGTCACCTTTGGTCGGGGACCGCCTCCTACCACCACAACCGCCTAGGTTTCTCTAGCAGCGTCAAACGTAGACTTTTCAAACGAGAAAACCGTGCATTTTACACGGACAACTACAATGCGAGCCAATCTCACCTCAATTCGCCGCTCGGGCGCTCAGCTGCGTCTGCGCCCTGCACCAGCCACCGCACCAATCTACCAGCGCCGCTTCAAATCGTCCAAAGACGGCGAAGAAGGACAGTTCAAGGCCGTGACGGCGTCGCAGTCTTCCCACGAGCCAACGTAAGTTCCTGCTGCATTCTCACGTTTGCCTTTTGTGATGCATCTTTTTTTCTTGACCTGATAATCCATCGCAGGGACGACAAGCTGTCGAAGCCGCCACACAAAGCGGCGCAGCCAGAGGTGAAGCGCCAAGCGCCAACCGCGTGGGGGACGGACAAGGACGAAAAACCTACAGAGAAGACGAACAAGACAAACAAACTGTAGTGCCACCATTTTTTTTTATTTGCGGGAGTCGAGGTTGGAGAGAGCATTTACGTGGTGTTCATATGTGATCTACGCGTGAGGCCGCCAGTGTTGGTCGATGCTGATGAGCAGCGAACCAGCGCTGCCGGTGTCGCTGCTGAGTTGTAGAGGATGATACGCCGCACGGAAGCCAATGTCAGTGGCGGGTCGGACAAGGAGACTACGTACCAAGCTGGAAAAGACGAAGAGAAAGGACGGACTTTGAGAAGTCTTGCCGAGGACGACGGAAGGGGTGGCGGGAAACGAGTATGTCTACGCATCAAGACCTCTCACAGCTCACGCGTGGGCTCGGCAGACACTGTTTATCATCTAAAAAGCATCGGCGTCCTACGCGACCAGACCATCTCGCAGCTGAAGTGTGTCTCGCCGCACACCGTCCAAGTGCTAATCAAAGGCAGCCAGGGCCGGGAGGAATGGCCCTCTATAGCTACTGGTAAATATACTAATTTGACCATGGTTATCGTCAAGATGATTAAAACAATATCTCTGCTCTATTCCTATAGCCTGTTAGCTATATCCTTGCCAAGACCTGCGTAGTGTCGGCATCCTGCGTTGCGCTGGCCTGCGACTTTTGTTGGCCACTTGCTCCGTCAGCGTCAACCAGCACGGCAGTTTCGCATCACACTCGTGCTCGAGGGTCCAAATGGCTCTGATGATAATGCAACCAAACAAAAGAAAACACGGAGAATGATTAAAGACTATTGCGAACTGGCTCCTTTGCAATGGTCGTCTGCAAATGTCGCTGCCATCCGCGGTGCGCAAACCTTCAGCCAAAGTCGAGCTCTGGTGATTTATTCCACTCTTTGCTTCATGCTTCCATATTGACTGCAGCTGCGAGCCATGCCTACGCAGCTACATTGCCCTCTTACAATGTTGATCCCACGTCCGTTAGTGTCTCAAGCTCGTCTTCTGGCGGTTTTATGGCAGCTCACACGCTGGAACATTTCAATTGGGGTTTGGAGTTTTTGCAGGAGAGCCGTTTGACTGCGCTCGCAATCAGCAGGCAAGTCAGGTCCCAGCGAGTCCACGACAGCTGCTGTCTTGACTTGGCCACGTAAGTAATATTCGTCCAGCACTCCATGTGTATAGTAATTTGCCCAGCATGCAGACACTTGTTAGCAACATGAAAGGCCGCAGTAGCAACTAAATCGACGATTTATCGAATCTCAAGAGTCGCAAGATCCATCCTGAGGTTGCCCCTTTTGACCACACAGTTGGCCCAAACGCAATGAGCGCGTTGCGAGCGCAATTGCAACCTTATTTCACTACGTAGAATACTGCATACTGCATACGCCAAATAGTCCGGACAGGCACATACACTTCCCACTGGCTTTGACGGGCAAGGTAATAGTCAGTGTGAAACGACAAGTTCTCCCTTGATTTCGCACTGTGGGTTTGACGGTGCAAGAGAGCTTCTCAAATGGATGTATGGAAAGTCGAGTCCGCGTTCTTCTAGCGCCCAGGGCACATTTATTACCTACAACCAAACTGGAAATACGGCGCACTAGGTATGGCGCAACCGGGCGTGCTGTACGTTCCGAAGACCTGCCAAGACGGAAGACCAACATGCAAGCTCCGTGTGGCACTTCACGGATGCCAGCAGACCATGTCTGCTATTGAACCCCGCTGGCCATCGCTTTGGCTGTGGTCGGGCAACACTTCGCTATCGTCCGACGATGTTAGAGTTCGGATTACCCGTCAAGCGGCATCTGGCTTGACTGTCAAGCAACGCTTGAAACAAGTATAAGGTCTTTCTACAAGAACATCACACTACTGCACTACAGGAATCATCAGTAGCAGAAAGCCGTGCCCTCTGGTATTTCTTACACAGCGGGTCAAGGTGTGGCACTGGCACCTCGCCGCAGCCAAAGGACCAGAGAGACTTGGCCCTCGCGGCGCTGAATAACGCCGATATCTGTGCCTTGCAGAAAGCGCC
>JARJRE010000638.1:0-48746 GCA_030783385.1 Akanthomyces dipterigenus | reverse complement strand
GATCTATACTATTATAGTTACTACTTATTTATCTATAATCTCCCTTTTTACTCTTATTGTGCTAACCGCTATCTAATAGCCTACATCTCTCCATCTGTCCACTCCTCCTCTTCTGCCGTCTCCAGCTGTTCGACAATCTGACGAGCCGTTATGCGCGTCTTTGGAGACTCGTGCAGCATCTGCTTCACGATCATCCCCAGGGGGCCTTCCAGCTCGTCCCGCATCCTGTTGACATCCGCGAGCCAGCTGAAGTAAGCCGGGCTCGGCGATTCCGTGTACCAGCGCTCCCTCTGCACGCACTCGGGCAGGGCGACCTTCTTCATCAGGTACAGCATGGTGATGCCGAGCGAGTACACCTCGTTTGGGTGGGAAGGAGTTGCTACTCGGTACCTTTCTGGCGCAATGTATGGGTAGGTCCCGCCGCCCGACTGGCCATCCCCTGCGTAGGTGGCCAGGCCAAAGTCGATGAGTATTGCGCCGCGCTCGGGGCGGAAGATCATGTTCGGCGCCTTGATATCGTTATGCAGGATGCCTTCTCTTTCGAGATAGACGAGGATACTGGCCATGTCCTTGAGGATCTGGTACGCATATATCAACGGCCCCGTATACATGTTCTTCCTATTCCGCTGCGATCCGAGGTCGTCCTGGCCCAGGTACTCCATGAAAATCATCAAGAAGCGCGCATCGCATCCGCGATATTTGACGATTCCAGGCTAGAAGTCAAAAGGTTAGCAAACGAATAAGTCCAGAAACCGCTGCATCGCTTCCTCACATGATTCACCGCCTTGAGGAGCCGCACTTCCTCGCCCCAGTCGCGGGCCAACTGCGGCAGCTGATCCTTCTGAACCGGCGTTCTCCTGACTATCTTCACAGCCACGTGCGTGCCCCATTTGCTGTGCAGGCCGTGAAAGATCCCTGTTCGCCGACTCGGCTTCGCGATATTTCGAAAGTTGGTAATCTCGAAATCTTCCCCAGATTCCTCCTCCCCCGGTGCCGCGGGAAACCTGACCCGTACCTTCGTCCTGGGCGTAACCTTTAGCATGGGGTTATCGCCCGCGCCAAAACTCGTACAGACAACCTGGCTGGTGAGTATTCAAGACTGAATTTGTGAACAGCTGGGAGAAGTCGAATGACATACCTGTTTACCCTCCGCCTTGACCTCACTCCCGTCCTGCTCGAGCGTCGCATCGATGGCCGTCGACATGGTGCGCAGTTCAAACGTGCACCGACGCGGCAGCACCAAGCACTCGGCCAGCAGTTCCCCCTTCTTACCCTCTCCGTTGTACTCCATTATGCCCCAGTAGCCAGGGGAAATGGCAACCTTCTCGCCAGGGTTCAGGCACAGCGTCCGGTTAGGCCCGGTGGCGGCTCCCACGTTGAGCGCCACGAGCCAGAGACCGAGGGGACCGTTGTTGAGCGCGACGAGGTCGTCGCTTTCCACGTCATAGTAGAAGCGACAGCTGCGTTTCGGATTCGGCATCAAGTCAAAGAACGTCTCCTTGCGCGTCTGCGCAATCATCCGAAACTTCTTCAACAGATGCAAGTCAGCGACGGCGTCTGTCTGCCCGTTCACGCAAGCGCCAACCTGGTGCGGCAGCAGCAGCACGCGGTCCTCGGGGCTGATCCTGGGCTCCTCCACCAGCAGACGGGCAAACGGGACCGACAGGCTCAGCCGTGGCTCCTCCGCACCCGGGGTCTCGGCGCAGGGCTCTGGCCGCGTGATCTCTCTCTGGCCGGGCAAAGATTCCGGCCGGGGCGCTGGCAAGGCGCAACCGCACTTTGTGCACACCAAGACTCTGCCGAGCCCAAAGTGGACTCTGGGGGTCAAAGCAGGGTATGAAGGCTCGGAAGCCTCTTCTCCTGCGGCGCGGTCTGACGTGGCTGTTGATGCCGGGTCGTCGGATTCGAAAGCCCGCACTATGAAACTGAATAGGTACTCATCCCTCCAGTCCAGATAGCAGTAGTAGCAGTCTGGGGGATGAGGAACGTTCGTTCGCTTGGGGTAAAATTCGGAGCCCACAGTCTCGTGAGACTCAGACCACGGTGCTCCTGCGCCAGGCGAGGGGATATCCTGCTTCTTTGGAGTGGAAGCGGGACTTGTAAACCGATTTGGCGAAATAGGACGGCCCTCGGGTGCTCCTTCGAGAGAGGAGAACCCTAGTGTCTCGTCGCCCGGTGTTGAGTAACCCTCGGGCGTTGCAGTCTTGGGAGAAGTCGGCGAGATCTCTTTGCTTGCCCCAGAGCTTCCCGCAGGAGTTGGAGTGCGAGTCTTGGTCTTTTGTCGCTTTCTGTCGCGAGGGTTGTGTGAAATGGTGCTTGACATTGTGCTTGGAGATATATCTTGTTGATCTTGATACGGTCTTGTCAATGTCGAAGCTTGCTGTTGGATATAGAGTGTGCCTGGTAAGTCCTTGAAGGCAACATCGCGTCGTTTTTATATCCCTTCCAAGGCTCGGGGGTCTGAGAGTGCCTCGTCACTATGCCACAGAGTCTGTTTCTGCGCGACTCTGGATGCATCCCCGTGTCCTACGCGGCGCGGGCTACAACCTCTTGCACAAGACACGGCAGAATGTTTGGTTGTACGGCGCTGTAGGACAGGCTCAGTCGTGGGCAATTCTTGGCCATTGGAATCGCGTCGAGGGATGAATCACTACATAGTATTGGCTCTTTCTTTATTGACTGGTAAATAGTGAGTCGGCTCGAGGTTCACAATGTAACTGTTCCTTGTGTTTATTTGCGAATTGCCTCGTATCTGCAGTCCTTCGGCGCTTAGTTTGTTCTACTCCAAAAACACCGAATTGCAATATTGAGCACAATTGTTGCACTTGGTCACATAAACATCGTATTCGATCTGTAGACTGTTCGTAGACTGCTATGCTCCAATTACATCTCTCACTCTGCAGTCAAGCTTGAGAGGCGGTCAACTCATGGTAACATGACCTATACAGTATTGGTTTCATGATAGTTCGCGTCTTTGTTATTATTTAGGTTATCCTAGTACAACACAAATTGTCTAGTCTCCCGATGAATATGCTTGTCGCTAGTGAGGTCACGATGTCAGTGATTGGCTGCACCCGGTTGGGCAAAGAGTTGTTCGCGTCTATCGGCGCATTTGTGAAATGCGAAGAAGAGAAAGAGAGGAAATGACGAACCGATGATGTCAACTGCTGTTTCAATAACGTGAATCTCGCTCTCTCTTTGCCCCTTTACTGCTTTTTTGTTGTCATTCACTGGTCGTGATCTATTTCCACCGTTTTTGGACTACATGAACAACGTTTGTCTATGCATAGTATAACGTTGGAACGACATAATTGATGAACTCGAGTCTTTTCTACATTACTGTAGTTTTTAAGAGTAGTACGCCTGTGATGCTCGCCTGCAGAGCACGCGATTAGACTGTCGCCGGCGAGGTTGCGATGCGGTTGGCAGTGTCGACTAGCAACCGCGGGCTCAGAGGCTGAAAGTGGCAAGAAAAGAATTCGGACCATGATGTACTTCCAGTTAGATTAGCATTCAGGTGAGCTTGACAGAATCTGGGCTTTGGCTTTCTGGCCTTCTGTGCATGCTCGGCAATCGCTAGAATCATATCACCGCTCTCTATGATGTGCGCTTGTCTGACTCTGCTGCTATTCCATCGGGCGCGTTCTGCCAGCTTCTTGCTGTCAGGATCAAATTTACTGAGAAATTTAGATAGCGCTGCTCCAACTATGTATGGCTCTCCAAAGCCAGAGTGTTGCAGGTATGATCGCATGTCGATGGGCTCGAGTGGCTCTACGTCGCCATAGCGTCGGCATGAGGCACACTGTCGTCAAGCTCCTACTCCGAAAGCCTCTCGCAGCGCCTTCCTGCCTCGGCCATGCACTCAACGCCATAGCTCGTTCTATTCTTCGCGACCGTGACCCCCCCAACTGCGCCGCCTCCAGCGCCACATCCGCCATTGCGGCAAACGCTCCTATCCAGCGCCTCACCATCAGGCGCTCCGGCAGTGCTTTCCCAGAAACGGCACCTCGGAATCGCGCACGAGTTGATTTCTTGCAGCAGCGGAGACGGTCGCGTCGAGCCCAATCTATCGGCGCGGTCAGATTCCAGACTGAGGAGCAAAGGGTCCAAAGGGCAGGCCATATATGCAAATAGCGGGCTGGGCGGATCGAGTACGTCTCTGACTTGCCAGAGCCAAAGGTTTTGCATGAGATAAATGCATGAGATAAAGACTCGATTTATTTTATTCTTCGTCTTTTGAACGGACATCTCTCTCGCAGAATGGACTGGCACCACGTCGCCGGGTCATGCCACCCCGAGACCTTCGGCAAGACTCGACCAGCAGCTGGAATATTTAGAAAAGAGGAAATAAAAAAGTATGACTGCTAAGCGAGCGCGAATCATTGGTAAATAGAAATAGAGTACCCAACTATATGCAATTTTACAGGATGAAGGCTTTTTCTAAAGCTAGACGCATGTCTGGGACAGTTCCAGGTAAGACTTGTAAAGTCCTTATCAGACCAAATTTGGGAAACCTACTCCCCCTCGAGTCGATTTGTTCAAAGCCAATGCTCCGAATTATAATCAAAATTGATTCCATCGCACCTCAACGCCCCTGCGACAGATGCCTGCCAACTTGACGCGTGCTGCAGCGCGACGCAACCGCCACAGCCGGGCCTTGAGGTAGGTCGATGCCCTGGAGGTAACAAGAACTCTGACCTTGATGTGATGATGACTCCATTGATTCCCTTTCTCCCAACTCCTTTTTGAATGCCTAGTTTTGACCGTTACTTACAGCCAAGTCTTGCAGACACGGAGCATGCTATACCGACCGTGCAAGTCGAACAAACCCGCCACGGCCTGGCTCACACGAGGGCGGCAACTGCCCATGTGTAGCATTTTACCATCCAACGCCCATGTTTCATAGCTGAGGTGAGTTTATTTTTTCCTTCTGCATGTTTTGTCGAGTCCAACGTAGCGCATCGACACATTACACCCTGCTGCTGTGGATTATGCCCCCACACCCAGCAACATTTCATCGAACGAGAACAGGCCACTCGACGCTCAGCTTATCGTCAGATCTCAACAGAAAACCCGCGAACCAACCAGTCCCTTCCTCAAACAAGTGTAAATGCCCTTTAACGTTATACAAAGAACGAGGCTCATGATCTTCCCGGAAAAGACGAGGGCCCAATGTTGTCTAGCCTGAAACCCTTTCAACCCTTCTAGAAAGCAGCCTAGCGCTAGCAGGGACCGTCCAGCAATCCGCGCAGCCAATCCGCTGCAGCGAATATACAGCCGCCAGTGCGTGGACCGGCCGAAAGAGGAAGGTTGCCATCTTGTGACGACAGCGTCTGTCTGGCCGTCACCCCTCGTGCGGGGTGGCCTCGATCACGCTCATCAGCGCCACCAGAGGCTCGTGGTAACGTGTTCAGCACAGGGGGGGTCCTTGATGTCTACCGTGGCATTCCCCCATCAATTTGGGCGTTGGTAGGTCGCTTACGTCTACACCCTGTTTACCGACACGCATCATGGTTGAATATAGCACTGTAATCTTGGCAGAGCGCCATCACGAAGAAAAGAACCACGAGTGCGACAAGTCAAAGTAGCAAGTAAAGCAATAAAGCAAGTTGAATTGAATGCCGTCGCGGCTGTGGGCCTAGATCAACCATGTCCCTCTCTTGATAATAACCATACAAATAAAAGAAATCGTCATGACATGTGTCAGGTTTGTTCCGTGTCGTCCATGGACCGTGTCTAAACGCCGTGGCCCTAAATCACCATAAAACCGCCTCAAATCAGACAGGACCTTGGCCCGTCACGGCGTCCCTCAATCGCTGGTGACCGTTGTTAAATCCCGTGTCCCAGTTGTTCGTCCCGCGTAGGTGCGCAAATAAAAGAAATATGAGTGTGCAGAGCCGTTGCCTGGCAAGTGGGCTTCCCGCGCTATGTGGTTGAATATGTACAGCCGAAGATGCAAAGTAAAATTGTCAAGCCTGTCCCTTGAACAGAAGGCTAGATCCAGAGAGGAGCGGGTGCTGCAGGGTGCTCAGCGAAAAAGGAGCTGCTCAGGCCGTGGACGATGCCCAGATAGTCATCGGCGCTAAACTTGGCGAGGCCACGGGAGCTGAGGTACACCTCCTCTTCCTCGTCAATGGGCTTGAGTTTGTTGCCGACACCGTATTCTTCGGCGAGCTCGCTAACTTGAGCGAGCTCCTGGCCAAACGGATGAGATTCTTTGCTGAGGTTGGCTGGCGGGGTGACGAAAGTCAATTTCTGCGCGGTGGTGGAAGCGTGCGAGGCAGACGAGGCACGTGTTGAGGTGGACGAGGCGCGCGAAAAGGTCAGACCAGGGCGCGAGGAGACTGACATGTCCGAGTCGCGCGACTGGCGAGAGACCGAGCGCTTGCGAGCGAGAGCCTCGTAGCTAGCCTTTTTGGTGTGCGAGGGTGAGCGCCTGGGAATGGCGGGCGCGGCAGGATCCGGGGCGGTCTGGGCGGTGGTCTGGAAGTAACAGGACAAGTGATTTGGCTCGGGCGTGGGCGAGGCGCAATCACGCTCGCCGGGAGCTACATCAGGGCTGGTGGGGGGTGTGGAATCAGTCGTCAGGAAGGTTTCCGTGTCCGAGTCGGCAGCCTTGGAAGATGCCGAATTGCTGCGGGAGGGACGGGGCAGGTCGGGCGCACTGTAGGTGAGAATGTTGGTGGTGTGAATGAGCTCGACGGGACCAGAGATTTTGGGGCGGAATTCGGGAGCCTTGGTGGTGTTGCTGCGCTTCATGAAGCTGGGGGTGGAGTCGGTGTCCAGGCCGAGCTTGCGGCGCGAGGTGGTGAAAGCTCGCGACAGAGACATGGCGATACTTTTGTGATTTGTGTAAACGGCAAGTGAAAAGATTCGTGGCCGGAACGGCGGTGGGTGATGAGATTGTATTATACAACCAAGATCAGAAGTAGCAGGTGCCGAGTGAATACACCAGTACAAGCAGTCAGGCCAGCAGGTGGTGGAGCGATAGCGTCGGGTCGACACTTTTAGGCAGGTGAGGTAGCGCGGGTTGTCGTGTCGTTAGCGCTGGTTGGTTGGTGAGAGTCGGACCTTGTGACCCAAAAGTGAGACGGCGATGTTCTGTGCAGACACAAGCAGCAAGTACTGGATAGGCAGGCTTGGCGAGAAACGTTGCAGAGCGTGGAGCAGGGCGAAACGAGGCGTCGTGCAGAGCAGGGCTGGTGGGATCGGTGGGATGCGGCACAGGATGTGGCAGCAGGACGCGGCGATGGTTGATGCTCCCCAACGTGGAAGGTGACTGACTGGCTGGCTGTCTAGCGGACAGTGTAGCGCTGAGCAGGTGCGGTGGTCAGCACGGTTGTGTTGCGGGGAAAAGGGCCGAGCAGGATTGGCAGAGGAAGCGGGCTCGGCTAGATATTGGCGTTTCTGGAGATCCTGAATCCTGAAGCGTGTAAAAAGCTGACAGGAATACTATCCGACCAAGCTATTCAATAATTCAACCACACGAAACTAAGCGCTCCGAAAGTCTTATTTTTTGAGTGTCAAAGTCGCGAACTGTGGTGCGGTGGGCGGGTGGGCTGTGGGCCTGTCTTTCGGGGTTGCCTTTTTGGTGGTGATGCGCTGTGTTGGTGCTGGCAGTTGCGAGCTAGCGTTGTCCGTTTGTTAGGCGCTTGCGTTTGTCGGGTCTTGCCGGCTGACGGAGAAAACCTTGAGAGACGGATAAAAATGTTGCGTTTGAATCAAGGAGTGAGTTCAAAGCAGGTGGTGCTTTTTTTGCAAGTTGAAACGTGTGCGTAGATGCTGTAATGGTCGGGGCGCAAACAATATCGAACGTTCTTGGACGGTTTGCGGTGCGGTGCGATACTGTCTGTGCTAGGCGTTGTGCGTGGTGCTGAAGCTTAGTCACAGACTAAGAAAAAGGAGAGAGTTCACGTCGTCAAGGAGAGAAACAATCGTGAAGTTGCGCAGGACGAGACCAGCGTTTGCGAGAAAAGGAACAGAAGAAGTAGAAGAAAAAGGATTGTTGGATTCTTGCAAAGAATATGAAAGAAAGGAAAGGTTGAGCTACGGGAGGGGAGAGAGGACGGGGTGGGAAGAGAGAAAGATGCAGGCCTGGCGCAAGATGCACACCACCACTGTGGGCTCTGAAAGAAGCGACGAGAAAAGGAAGAAAAGATACATTCGAAATTCTGGGCCTGGTTCGTCGTCGCGCGCGGACGCACACCGACGGGCTTTTGCAGGTACAAGCTCGTGGGCAGGAGGGAGCGCAAGGATGCAGGTACTGTTAGGCCTGTGAACAGCTCCTCAGAAACTTGCCGGCAGCGACGCCACAGGCCGCCGGTACCTGGGCGCTCGTGGCTCGCTAGGAAAAGCCAAAAGCCAAAAGCCTGACGGCCGATCCACCGTCTGAGCCCTGTGCGCAGCCAATCAGCAGCCACAGAGGTAGCGCCAGGGCCCAGGCACCCGACCCACGCCCGCTTCATGAATAAGTTCCTGGTCCCCATGGCATCCCTGGCAAAGGGCCAGCGGGCTTGCATGGCCTGTTCGGTCAGCGAGGGAAGGAAAAAAGAGATGCAGGAAAGCAGTCCTGTGCCCACATCCGGAACGACGATCCGCCAATCGTAGTCGACGCCCGCCTACTGGTGCCGCACCGCTGGGCGCCATCAGCGTGGTGTCCACTGGCCTGGCGCCTCAATGCCCTGCTGGACAGCCAATCGAGTCCGGTTCCAGCAGTTCCAGCGGACCTCGCTCCGCCGAATCCTCCCTCTGTGTTCTTTTTTCGCACTTGTTGCGCCGACCCTTTCTTTCACTCCAGTGAAAAAAAAAAAAAAAAACTCAAAGACCTTCTAGACTGCCACTATCAGCATTTAGTTGGGTGATGGACAAGAGTTAATGTGTGGTCCCGACACAAACGTGCACCAATTAGAAGAAAATAGTGTCTCGCCTCGCCCGTGCCTGCCGAGCCGGCTCGCTGGGGAGAACAAGGGCCTGGCCCCTGTCCGTGGGGGATGAGCCAGGATGTGGTCCCTGCTGTCTGCTTTTCCTCACATGCTGACTGGAAATCAATTAAACAGCAGAGAATCAATGACATGGTCGATTCCTGGGGCCAGACTAGATTTACAGAACAGATACGTGCGTGCATTGTTCATGCCCTCACATGTGTGCGGCGCTCGCAAACTATAAACTCAGAAACTGCCCGCATGCTCTGATCTCGGGCGCACCCAGGTACCCGTGTACATCAAACTCTGTTGCTGTGTGTTGACGTGTCGCCCTCGCCTCTTCCCCCCATTCCCGCTCCCCCTCTTCATGCTCGTTTCTGCCTTGCCATGCCGTTCCCCTCGAACGTGTTCTGGTAACTCATTGGGCTGGGTGTTTCTGTTGGAGCTGTCGTGGTCGTCCAATGATGGGCAGACGGCGCGCAGCCCAAAACATGCCCCTGTTCATCGACGGTTTCAGGTACACGTTAGCCTGGACCTTGTACCTTTTGTGTGTGATGGTGGTGACGAGGATACATGCTTCTCTGTCCCGGCCCATCTGTGCCTGCGCAAGCGCCCACCAAGCCACCGACAGCAGCCAATCGTCTCATGTTGCCGCACGCCCTCTCAGCCACTAGCCCGCTCTGCCGCTTTGCTTCTCAAAGTCGCTCAACTGCACTGACGAGTATTTCACTACCAAGGTACTAAGTTATTAGGTAGTTACCTACCTAGGCCTCCGTACTGGTAACTTGCGTACACAGGACCACTTGAAGCAGGCAGCTCTCGGCATCTCGAAACCACCAAACTCAATCTCCTCACGTCGAGCGCTCAGTCCCCCCATCGGCCAGATTTTCTGTTTGCCCCGTCTCTGCGCATCGAAACCGTGCACGACAAGAACCAAGATTCCCCAAGTCTGCTAAGCGTACTACCTAGCGAGCCTGGAGACCCCATCTCGGTACCGTGCAGGCACTCAAAGTTGCACATGTACTGGTACAGACAAACATCCGTGCAGATGAGTCAGACATTTGCTCCAGAGACACTCGGCTCCCGAGGTGGTTGCTGCAAAAAAAGCGACGATATTCGAGGGGCCTGGCGACATGCTGCTGGAAGCCAAGGCTGTCTCGGCGGTTATTCTCTTCTCATGACATGCTATTCCAACCACTTGACAAGTATTGTGATGCTCCACACATCTCCCGCTTCGGATTAACAACGGGCATATTGGGCGTCTCAAGTGTGTGCTTGGACTCTATGAGCAGGGCCAAGACCCCAGTGGCTTTATGCCCGCGGCAGCAAAATGCCAACTGCTGGCAGAATCTCATCCCAAATTCTTGTGCTCTGTAGACTGTAGCCGCATGCCTTGCCAGCTCCCGCCGTTGCTCATCTCATTTCCGTCCCAACTTTCTTTTCCAAAAGATAAAAATAAAAAAAACATTCATCTCGCTTGCATCTACGCGTCGCGTCCAAGACACTTGCCGCTCACCATTACGTTGAACCCTTGCATAGCGTCATCTCGCCCGCCAAATGGAGCGTAGAGGAAAAAGCAAACAGACGGCCGAATCTCCAGCAGGCGGTTTCTTTTTCTTTTGGGTAAATCTAATTTCTTTCTTAAAAAAAAGGGCAAGGAAAGCAATTCCAGCGCATTTTACTAGAAATCAAAAGCCAGCCGCATATCGACGTCCTGGATCACGAGCATATGCGCGATCAAAATACTGCCCTGTAAGGCGGTGCGTTTCGAGTACGCCGGTACCAGTAGACGCAGGCATCACATGCCCTGGATGCCTGGCTCATTTACATGGTACAAGCAACATCATTGTCGCAGCAGGGGCCTGGAGTGATCAACCTGCCTCGATTTAATTAACATGCGCCCCGTCCGCCTCGCAACCACCTATATCAGCCCAGCTACTATGATGGCCCCTCTGCCATGGTTTCTGCATTGCACACATCGGTGCATGGATACGTCCACTGGGCTGTCTGCAGCGCCAGCTTCGTTTTCTATTTGCAGTTCCGCATAATCCTTCAAGGGAAATTACACCCATCAGCGCCGTGGGTCTAAATACGTGGAGTAATCGTGGCTGCGCATGAGGAAAGCATCGTAGGATGGTGAGGCTGGGGAAATAAAGTGCTGTATTATGCGCGGATAATAGATGAGACGTATACGGATAGTCTAAATCCTCTTGAAAATCATTCAAAGTTATCGAAACTCATGTCAAACACAGAGTGGGCCAAGTCGAAAGGATTGAGCGTCCTCGGAATTTCCTAGACATTGGCTCCATGTTCCTTTGCATCGGAAAAGAGCCAATTATCTGCTCGGATACGTAACCTCACTTGGAGCGGCATCCTCCAAGCTGCCAAACTGTGGCTTCTCCAACAGCCGCCTTGCCAGCGACAAGTTCCTCTAGTAGTATGCCCCGGATGGGCACACGGCATGCCGGGGACATCCCGTCGTATCTGTACATACGTCCTATGACCCGTCTCCCCCCGGTAGTGCGTTTCCCTGGCTGCCACGCGGGATCTCAGTCAGTATGTCGATGCTGATCTGGTTTGATGCCGCAGCCGAGTGGGGCACGACGAAGCCACTGGCTTTGTGTTGGGTAGTCGCCCCTGGTGAATCGATTGGTCTAGTTGAATAACACGGCATATTTGTCGACGATGGGGTGAGGGAAAGAAACCGCGAGCCCAGGTTCGCTTTGTAAAATGCTTCAGTGTCCTGCCAAGATGCTTCTCTTGGAGAATTCATGGGGGAAGATGCCCTCTCGCCATTCATTCCAGCGCGTGCCACTAGTCCAGCAAATCTGAGGTTTTGGTCGACGAGACCATGAGCATTTGGACAGACGGTATCTCGAGTTGACGCCATCACAACAAAGCCGCCGCGGAATCAACACAACCCGCCTGTCTTGTCCGCCGGTTGATGACATGCATCAATGCCCCGAGGCTGGGGCTCACAGCCCAAATAGAAACCATAATGGTTATACATGCTGGATATTGACTTACTGGCCCACAAGCATCACAATATCAGCCTTGTCACAGGTTCTCATTCATGAACACACTACCCGCCGTCTCGCACCAATAGCACTGTCGTGGCAAAAAGCAACATTCTCCTCGACTGCAAAATCGTGATGGCTAATAAGGAACAAAATCGTCTTATAAAAGTACCAAGAAGAAAACCACCAGGGCATGCATGGGTTTGAGGGTCGTTGTTGCCAATGTAGCGTACAATGACACGGAGCTGCTGCTACAGAACGGTGGGCTATTCGCCGAACACGCCATTTGGACGGAGACCGTGTGGCTCCGGCTCCAGCTCCAGCTCCGGCCCCGTAGCTTCTCATAAACGACCGTAGTCGACACAATCTTCGTCGCCGCACCGCGATGCCGCACAGCATGCCCATCTCGGCGGCAAGACTAGCGATATCCGAAGCTCGAAGCAATCATCTCCAAAGTAAATGGCCGTTCCAGATCTCGGGGCGTATCCAAGACACTCGTCATTAGGTCATGGCGTTTGCCATCTCTCTGCTGCCTGTCCTGGCCCGAGACGGAAACAGGTTCCTAGGAAAGCGAGCAGAGGAAGGAAACCGACACAAGATTGCCCCGTCCTTGCATCTGCCGTTGTTTCCTCGTTGCTTTTCAAAAGTAAGGGCCCCATAATCAAAATCATGTAAAAAAAAAAAGAGTTTACTTTAATCTTCGTCACGGAAACGGTCCGGCTGACGAGTTGCTCGGTTCTTCGCGGCGTTCCAGCATTGTCGGTCTAAAGCCAAAAACAATGCCAGCGGCGGCACCGGGAACAAGGTAGCCGAGCTCATACGAACGTTCTTGGTCCCAGCTAGTAATGTAAGCGCTTGTCAAGCTATAGCCAGGGCTACCGACGGTGACGTTGCGCAGGCATTTCTTGGAAGCTCGACGGAATGTCGGTGCATGGAAGCGTATTGGTATCGGGATTGCTTGACTTGTATGTGCGTCGCCGTACGGTCCGTACGCTGCCTTGTTGGAGATGAGGCTGATGGAAGCAAGCCTGTAGCTGCAGACAAGGTCAATGCGCTCGACGACCTCGTCCGCCTCGAGGCCAACGTGGCTGCGCATGCCCACCTCAGCGTTTCCAGACAGTCTGCTTCTTTTGCCGCCCCATGTCTGCTGGTATGCGTGAATCAGGCCGTCTGCCTGCACCATAAACGAGGTCAAGTTGCCGGGTGTGCGCGGGACCACGGCCGGCGGCGTCGTCGCGTTCCACGGCATCGGCCGGGCGTGCTTCGGGGAGTAGCATCCGTACGGCCCAAAGAAGATCTCGCGGTCCAGCTTTCGCAGGACCGAGCCGGGCATGTCGTAGCCCTGGAGCATGTAGGGCCAATACTCGACGTACATGAGCGCAGTGGCAGTCATGTGGGAGTCGTAGTCTGCGTAAGCCCGCAGTTTCAACGCATGCTCCTCACACTGGATCGGCCTTTGTGAAGGTTCGATCGCGTGCGGCTGCACTTCAGCGCGGCCACGGGCGTACTGCTTTTCGATGTAGGTTCGATAGCCCATCTGCTTGTCCTCGCGCTCGGCCAAGAGGTCGCGTCGCTGGACGGTCATGGCCGAGTAGGCGTCCCTCCAGGTGTTGAGCAGCCCTTCCGACCATTGATGAGAGACTCCTGCTTGTATTGACTCCATCAGGAGCGCCATCTCCGTCCCTCTTCCACTCTCCCCGCGGCAGGCAGCCGTGACGTTGGACCAGCAGCTGTTGGAGACGTGGGCGCGGGCTGTTATGTTGGATGCCGTGGTATTGGTTTCCGCTCTTGCGTTGTATTCTGTCCGCAGAGTGCCCTCGATAAAGGCGTCGGTGTAGCCCCATGATGCACCCTCATTGATGCCGCTGGTGAGGAGGCTCATTTGCATGGTGGCAGCCAGTGCGAACCAGCCGAGGGACGCCACGGCAGTGGCATTCTGCTGAAACTCGGGGATTGCGCCTCGGACAAAGATGAGAAAAGCCGTGTGGTGCTGCCTGAGGTACGCTGCCTGTCGCAGTTTGTTGTCCCCGGTCGCATTCTGCCACTGGCGCATGATGCCAGTCAAGGCCGCCATGTTCTCCTGGAAGCCAAGGATTTTACCTTTGAGAGTTTCCATATGGTGTTCTGTGATTCTTTGTTTGACGCATGCCTCGACCTGCTGGCGCACCTGGTCCCAGACACTCACCTGCTTAGCTGGAAGAAATAGTTGGCCGACAATGATGAGCATGGAGGCGATGATTTCTCCTACAACCGGAATAAAGCCGACCGCGATGGCGAGGATGCCGATGATGAAGTTGCCCAGTTCGCTTGGATCCTTGTAATTGACAACCATCGCATTCCGAACAGTATGGTGCGCCGCGTCCGCCATTTTCTCTTTAAATCGTTCCTTTACCGTTGGCTCATATAGTACTTTTCTAGGTTTTTGTACGTCTGGCGGCGTCACTGGCGGTGACTTCCCCGGGTTGGTAGGGGGGCGAGGGAGGGGAGGGTCTAATGACATTTCGCCGGCACACGCTGGACGAGTTGGACTGGGTACTGAATCTGGTGTCTGCACGCCTGGTGAGTTGCTTCGGGTATCAAATCTGGTCTCTGCACGCCTGACAAGCTGGACTCGGTGCTCGAGGTCGTTTCCTAAAGTCGCAAAAGACGGACAAGGACAAGGGAAATAGGGAAGCCTTGGCTACACGCGGCAGAAAGGTGTATGCAGGTCTTGTGCATTTTATAGCCAGACTACATCCACCCTAGACTGCCAAGAGCGCGTGTGTAGCAAAGCTCGTTCGAGGCTCACTCTGGCCGTTGGCGCCAACACTTGTCCAACGGTGTCAAGATTCTTCATGTAGAGCTTAACCCTATGGGTGAGTACATCTTGGAGCCGCATGCACCCATGTACAACTATACTTGCTAAAGAAAAAATACTTGCCGAATGACACTGGCTCGCTTGCGGTGGCCGGCCAACAGCCACGAGACGTCGCTGCAGCCATGAGAGCCTTAAATTCGAGGGCAAAGTCCTCTTGAACTTTATCGGCAATTCTGGAACCTATGTATCTTGAGGTAAGGTTTACCTAGCTGCTTTGTCAAGTCGGATGCGCAACGACTTCGTCCCAGCCCCCGTCGCCGCCATCAGCGTAGCGTCTGGATCCCCGTTGCTGGGGTCTACCAGGGCCGCCTGTCGAGACTGAGAGTCGCAACGCATTGATTCAAGTCGGCCGTTTGGGACTTGAAGGGACCGCTGCCCGTAGCCATGAGAGACGGCCGGGTGTTGGGCAACGTGCGGCGATGTCACCGTACTTTGGCGCGTCGCGCAGGAGCCGCGTAGGCTCATCCATGTACTCGGCTGCGTAGCCGTCGCGTTCGTCTGTTGGTCTAGGCGGGCCTCTATGACTCGAACCACCATCTCTTGGGCGCTAGGATCCAGTACTGACAATCAGTCTCCTGCGGATGCTGTTGGCTGCAACAGCCCGCACGGTCTTGGCTCCGCATCGCCTCTTCTACGACGGACAAAGACGTGTTCCCGGCCCGGCTCTCATGACGGTGTAGTAGACAAGCCGACTACTTGTCGGGCATGGCGGCATCTTATCTCCGGAGATGGACCAGCCTTTGGTGGCGTCAGCAGCTCTGCCGCATAATTGGGCACCGATCATGGAGCCTGCCCCAAAATCACGCCTTAAAGCATGCCAGTACCAGAGGCAATCTGTTGGGTACAGTTGCGCTATTGGTAGTCAAGGCAGTTGCCCATGCCGCAATAGATTCTGCGCAATCCGTTCACTTCCAACAAGCTTTGTGAAACTGCATTACTGTGTATAATGACAATTTGCACACTAGCAGCAGGGTACGGTGTACCTGATTACCCCGTATCATCAACCTCTCCACTCCACGGACGCAATGATTCAGCGTGGCGCCGCAAAATCACAGTGATTGGTTCATGCGCCCTAGCTAGCTCCCCACCAGAGTCACCACTGATTCATCGCTCCGGAAAGTGGTGCCGTTCCGTTTGCTCTCCATGGACACTAGTCGTCGATTTCCACGGATTGTCAAGTCCTTTGTGCAGACTAGCATCAACTCAGCAAGCATGACATCCGAATTCCATCCCAGACAAAAGGGTGCTCAGCCCTGCCATCAGTCTGTCTCACCTCTTGTCACTTGCCAATCATCAACTTAACTTGACTATGACGAGCCATTCAAACACAAGCTCGACGACGGTAGAGCATGCGGGCGGCGCCATCACCCCGAAGCCTGATCTCGAGGCGCAGACGGACAAGGCGACGGCGGCAAACTCTGAAAGCAACCGGGTGCAGCAGTTTCCCACTACCGACCTCGACGCCGGTATCGTGGGCTGGGACGGCCATGAAGACGCCAGGAACCCGCAAAACTACACGCAGCGCAAGAAATGGACCATTTTGGCGCTGATTAGTGCCATGACGATTATATCACCACTGGCGTCGAGCATGTTTGCTCCGGCGGTCGAATACATGGCTAAAGAATTCCACGAGACGAATGCAACCGTCATTTCGCTTTCCGTCAGCATCTACCTTCTCGGCTATACTGTATGTAGACTTCTCCCTCCAAGCACAACGCACTACATCTACCCCGTCGATGGAACTAACACGAGCCAGGTTGGGCCCCTTTTGCTCGCACCGCTCAGCGAGATCTACGGCCGCCGCGTCATCCTCTCCGCCGGAAACTGGTTCTTTGTCCTGTGGCAGGTTGGCTGCGCTCTCGCCCCCAACATCGAGACGCTCATCGTGTGCCGCCTCCTCGCCGGCATCGGCGGCTCCGCGTGCCTGACGCTCGGCGCGGGCGTCATCGCCGACCTCTTCAGCGTGCAGCAGCGCGGCCGGGCGACGGCGCTCTGGGCCATGGGCCCCCTGATCGGGCCCGTCGTCGGGCCCATCGCGGGCGGCTTCCTCGGCGAGGCGGCCGGCTGGCGGTGGGTGTTTTGGCTGCTGCTCATTGCGGGCGGCGCCCTGTCGCTCTTTGTCGACGCGGTGAACCAGGAGACGTACGCGCCTGTTTTGCTTCGTCGCAAGGCCGCCGCGCTGTCCAAGGAGCTAGGCCGCAATGATTTGCGTGGCGCCCTTGATTCTAGCGAGAAGGGTGTCTCGGTCGCGGATATAATCCGAAAAGCCATGCTTCGCCCGTTGTTGCTGCTTTCTCGCTCGGTCATTGTCCTTCTCCTATCAGTTTACATGGTACGTCCAATGACGTGCAACAAGGTTTCGGCGTGCATAGTAGATACGCTAACAAACTCTCATCAGTCTCTTGTTTACGGCCTTCTCTACCTCTTCTTCACAACCATCACATCCGTCATGACGACCCAGTACGGCTTCTCCACCGGTCTTGCCGGACTCGCCTATCTCGGCATCGGCATCGGCTTCCTCGTCGGCCTCTTGATCATTGGCCTGACAAACGACAAGATGGCGATGCGCCTTGCCACGCGCAACGGCGGCAAGCACGAGCCCGAGATGCGCCTCCCCATCATGGCCTTTTCCGCGTGCCTCCTGCCCATCAGCTTCTTCTGGTACGGCTGGACGGCCGACAAGCACGTGCACTGGATCGTGCCCATCATTGGCATGTTTCCGTTTGGCGTCGGCATGATGGGCGTCTTCATGCCCGTGCAGACCTATGTCATTGACTGCTATCCGGCGTACGCTGCCTCGGGCAACGCGGCCCTGACGGCGACGCGCTCGCTGCTCGGTGCGCTGCTGCCGCTGGCGGGACCGGCCATGTTCCAGTCCCTGGGACTAGGATGGGGAAACTCGCTGCTAGGATTCTTGGCTTTGGCGTTTGTGCCGCTGCCCCTGGTCTTCATCCGTTACGGCAAGGTCATCCGTGAGCGATGGCCAGTCAACTTTGACTAGGTCTGGGCGAGACAAACATGCCCCAGGCCAGACCATGAAACCGCATCATCACCAGATAGAGTTTCTTTATTACCCATTTGCGCGGCACTTTCCATGTATGTAGGTATATTAGTATGTTACCTTAGAGAAACTTATAGAGTATAGAATCTATATGAACACCAGCGAATAAGTCTGGATATTCATCAACAAACTCCCTCGTAATCGTCCACCCACTCTCGCTCGTAAAAGTCTTGTAAAACTCGTTCCTTATCACCAATGAATTATCCAAACTCCTTTCCAGCGTGTCCTCTCCCCACGGCCACCTCACCCGTATGCAGCACGCAAAGAGCCCAAAGAGATTTCGATAGTTGTCGCGATACTTGGGCCACTGACGTATGAGCGCGCACCGTATCTTGGGCCAGGGCACCAAATTGAGCGCCACGGGGTGCGGCAGCTCCAGCTGCTCCCCGACCGGTCTCAAGAAAGCCGGCATGTTCCCATACGTGGCCGGGCTCGGGGCGCAGATCCATCGCGTCAGGTGGTACGCGATCCAGCCCGTCGCCAGGCGCTCCGGCTCGCGAAGCGGCCGCCGCCTGCCCATGCTGTAAATCATGTCGGCCAGTGGGTTCAGCTTGCTGCCGTACAGGAGATCGAGCGGGGAGTGCGGTGTGTCTGGACAGTCTTGGATCATGTCTGGGTACTTGAACCAGATGCAGCCGACAGCCGTTTCGAGATTGGAAAAGTCGTCGTCGTGGGGCGGGATGAGGCTCCAGGCCGGCGGTTTGTCGGACTGGGCGTCATCTGGTTCCCTAGGTTGTGACCTCGTACTAGTGCAACCAGTCGCAGCAGCTTTGCCTGCAGCAGCGTTGGATGATGCGTTGTTTCTGTGTGGGCCATTGGAGGGTAGAGGGAAAGACGCCATCGTTGACTTGTGCTCTGGCGTCGTGTCGAGTTCCAGCTCGGGCCATGACCTGACCATTGACCTCAACATCTCCTGCCGCTGGAGAAGTGTTCTATTCTGGTGCCGCAGCGCGTTGGCTTCATGGGCGTGGGCATCTTGCGAGTGATGCTCCTTGCAATGAGCGACCAATTCCTCCAGCTCGGCTATGCGAGCTTCTTTCCGGTCCCGAAGCTTCTGCTGCGAGCGCCGGTCTCTTGCTCTCTTTTTCTCGACAGAGGGCATTGGTCGGGCAACTGTTGGCCTCCTTTAGGGATCCAGCGATGTTCCTGTCTTGACTTGACCACGGTCGCGATGGAGCTGCTGACCTGCCAAGCTATCAAACTTTAACGAGCCTCGAGTTTTGTTCAAAGTTCAGTCAGCTTTTTCTTTTGGATGCGTAGTACCGCTCCGGTTCTAGGTGTAGGTGAAGCTTCTTAGTTGCCATGATCCTCTAGCCGGAGTCTCGGCACATGGCAGCCTGTGTTGGCCAGCCGCAAGCCTAAAATAGCACTGGCACTGGTGCCACGCTGACTCCACTACCTGTAGTTGCGTTCTAACTGCCTGTATCCGTAGACAGAAACACTAAATAGGTACCTACCTTCGTGCTAGCACCGCGGTATTCCACCATTTAATCAGTGCTGGTCACCACCTGTAGGTCTCACAGTTCAAAGCTCGGAGGGCGCATGAAGCTGGCTCAACTGATATGTGAAGAAATCATCCATTCCAAAGTCTATTTTTACTGAGAAGCTATCGAAATCTCGACGTACACGACCAAGGTTTCCATTAAAATGAATGATCAGAACAGTGGCGATGAAGCAATTTAGCTTTTGTGCCCACGCAGTCTTGTGTCATGAATTCCTATGCCAGAAAAATTTCCAGTCAGGGTCAAACTCATGTCCAAGTGAGCCGATGTCGGAGGAAAGATTCGATCATGCGATTGCAACGGATTCTCCTTGAATTTTTTCTGGTCTAGGGTAGCACTCAACCAGTTGATTGTAGGCGTAAGCCCTGCCCAGGAACAGAATCTCCTGTCGCCGGCTCAGATAATGTCTGAGTGGAAGCTTCCTATCTAAAACCGGTGAGAGCAAAAAAGTTGTGAGGCATGCAGAGTACTGCTCGCCGGCATTGGAGTTGGGACTGCTGCATCACATCGGCTAGCAACCTTTTAGAATCATCTTGCAATGACTCTGATAATGCCTTTTCAACCTTGCCAACCCATGGCTGTGGTCACCGGCTACTAAGGCATCCTGGTTGGTGCGACGTTGTCGAGATGTTGGTTCTGGAAGCACGAACTGGTGCTTGAAGAGCGCCGAGATTACCACTGAAACCCTGGTGATGTGCCTGTAACCGTACAACACTTGGACAGGTTAGTGCCGCCTATACTTAATTCTTTGAATGTATTCCTTGGCCGTGTCTCCTAGAAACGCCCAGCACAGCAGTGTCCGACTGGAACAGGCCGAGGATGCCATTTCACAGAGTCCCAAAGCCCAGCTATCTATCAACTACAATTTACACATCTAGATCTGGTTTGGTAGCCCGACGACCTATTCTCCAAACATTCCTGGCCCACATTGTTGCCACCTCCGTGTCTCGATCTGACCACTCACCAGAGCCGTCGGACACGGCGAAAACCCGAGGCTGTGCAGCGTCGTCATTTACTGCCCCTGTCAGGGTCTGCACGTCCGTCAACGGCGCCAACGGCTCCTTGCTGGAATTTTCTCCCAATTGTTTCCTTGCCGAGGGTCACTTGCGCCAAGCATCGCAGCTCATTGTTGGAATGTTGTCAATTGGGTCACATGCATATGCATCATGTTTCTACGATTCGCGTCATGGACATGGCTGCTGAGCAGTCTCCTGCTCTGCCTCCCGCATCCGGTAACCGGCCAATGGGTGCGTGATGCCTGGATCAGGAGATACCGATGCGACGGGCACTCGTGGATGAACCCAGCGTTTGGGACCACGCCGTTCTGGATCGACAGTTTGCGCGGTCAGCTCGACACCGTCAATGGCTCGGCCCAATTGTCCGTGGCGATGTTGGCGGTGCACGACACGGCGCTGTTTGGCTGCGCCAAGCTGAACCTCGCCGCGCTTGAGCGCTCCCTGCGGCTCAAGGTCCTGGGGAAATACACGGGAACGGTTGTGGGATTCAACAGCACATGCCCGCTGCCAATTACTCCCGACCTCACTCCGTAAGTCTCTGACTCCCTGGACGGCTCGTCGCACAGTGCGGCAGAATGCTCACACTGCCACCCACAGACACGAAGGGCATCGCTTTTCGACTTTTCATGTTACATACCAGCTAGAGCATGGCCACAAGCTTCAAACCCTCGCGGCAGAGTACTACTTCCACTCAGCAGATGGGCAGGAACTCGACTGCGCCGCCGCGAAAATCACGCCGTACATCGGCGCTCCGTACGCCGTGGCCTTCAACCTGGTCCCTGCCGGAGTCATGGCTCTGGTCGGAGCAGCCGCCTGGCAGACCCATGCTGCCGAGCTCGGCGTCGACCGCTTCGTCGACTTTTCCTCCGCCCTGCTCAGCCACCAAGGCCCCGTCTGGGACACCATCATGGACGTGGGCGTCTACCTGCGCTACCTCCAGTTCGCGTTCCTGTCCTCCTCGCTCTCCATCGAGTACCCCGGCTTCCTGCCGCCGGTTGCCAGCAATCTCGCCTGGTCCTCGCTCATGTTCTGGAGAGGCCCGTACGACGGAGGCCTGACATGGCCTGGGGTCGAGCAGGGCATCTACGTCAGCAATGCGACGTTTGGCATGGATTTCATGTTTGACGCGTGTCTGAACCTGGCCATTCTTGTCGGCGCGTTCCTCGCTGTTCTTTGTGCTGTCCACATGCTCGCGTCGAGGCGCCGCTCACAGACGTCGCCCTCGCGCGGCGCCCACACTCGCAAGCTGGCTTATATGAGTGTAGAGGTGTGCCTGTCATTCTTCAGCATGCCGCTGCTGGCCTACATGAGCAATGATCTGACGCTGATGGGATATCTGCCCGAGTATCGTATCAGCCTAATCGCTCTGACGATACTGATCCTCGTTTACATACATTACATCATCACGAGGCCATTCTTTCGTTCGAAGCCTTCAGCTAAACTCCCCAGCCACCCCCCCCGGACCTCAAGTCATGGAATCGATTTCCGCGGACCATTGCAGTCACTTTCATCATACATACCTCACTTTATGCCTCTTCTTCAGGCCATTGCCGTTGGTGCTCTGCAGAGCTGGGGCTACGTGCAGGCAATTGTACTCTTCGCCGCCGAGGCTGCTATCCTTGCACATACGGCCATGGCCAAGAGGGAGCCTTTCAGGTTCTCGGTCCCAGACGGCTATCCTCAGCGCATTCCGTCTGATGAGTATTTGCATGCTGTTTCCACTGGCGCTTCTTACAGAGGAGGCGCCGAAACAGTCAATCGGATACGCGATGCTTTGCTTACACGGTATCGTCATTTTCCCCGGCTTTCTTGCCACGTGCATTTGGAGGCTGTGCCTCGTTGGTAAAGCACGCCGCAGGGGGAGATCATCACGGGGACTTGGTGACGGACAACCCGATGAAAATTCGGTGAGGACCCCCCGGATTCCTCTTCATTCCATTGCTAACACAAGTAGCGCATCAATCTCGATGACTTCAATACCTCCATCGCAACACGGAACAGAACATATGAGAGGTTGGGATCGAGACATCAGTCATCTAAAAGCACAAATATCGCTCGAGTACCTGCACAGCGAGTCTCACTGGGCGTATCTCTCAGCCTGGGTTACCAATTTCAGCGCTCTTCCCGCTTGAACAAGGGGGCATCATTAACCCAAAACGGCCAGCACATCGGCCAAAGACGCGATTTCTATCGAAAGCCACGGTCCCGCGTGACAACCCCGGAAACTCGGCACAGCTCATCATCCGCGAGCCTCAGTTCGAGCTCCGGCGGCTGCAACACCTTGTCCTCGCCCGCGCAACTACCGGCACCAGAGTCTGAGCACAGCCTGTACTCGCCCCAAGTCCCGGCGCAACTACCTTTGTATGGGCTGGACGCCCTATCCGAAGCCCGGCCTCAGGTGGACTATTCTTTCAGAGAAGCAGACCTCTTTTACGGCATACATGCAGATGACGCCTCGACACAGGAAGCACTAGTCCCGGGCGATGCCAGTCACGCATCGTGCGCGTTCCGGGCAAGTGGACACTCAGAGGTCCGCGCCGGTTCGCAAAAGAATACGCAGTCGTGGCGCTCCGCAGTGTCCACCACGTGGACAAGGATGTCGGCGGCGCTGGTGCGGTCTGAACCGAAAGAGGAAGGATTTCAGGTTGTGCGACCGGGCAACGCAGCGCTGCGAATGGCCCGGATGCAACAGGCGCAGGCGCGGGCGCAAGCGCAAGCACAGGCACTCTGCTCAGACCGGGCTCCGGCCGAGAACAGCGACACGTCCCATGAGGACATGTCTACTGATGTGCGTGGACGCGGCAGTGCATCGCCTTGAGCCAGACGTGTCTGTCTATCAAATAGAAAAGGGCCGTGTGCTCTTACTCTTCTGGTCAGGATAAGTCCACAAATCAGCGCCTACCAACTGCGCGCAGTACACTCAAAGGTAGCTGAGTTGTGGTCGAGTGTCCGAGGAATGCGGTACCGTGCAGATTGTAAGAGAAGAGTCGCTTTCCGTCAGAGAGAAACTCCAAACAGCACCGCAGTCCGCAGCATGGTTCCAGGCAGCTGCTGATGCACGCCGACTACATCTGCAGGACGCTGAGCCGTGTGATACAAGGACTGTGACCATCAGCGCCATGTCTTGGGCCCTAAATGCCGAGCCATCACAATGACTCCCGGTTCCATCTTGGACGTGGATACTATGAAGGTCTGAAATGGAATAAACCATTTCCCACCCATCGCATGTACAGATTGAGCAGTACGCATAGACGCAAATCAGGTCGACATGGCTTCGATCCGCCGGCTGCGACATGCAGTCAGTGCAAAACACCAGTAGAACAGCCTCGTGTACAATACACCACTTTTGAACATTTCATCAGCCGTGCAATGGGTGGTCAAGTTTTGTCTATTCAGAATGCTAATTCACTTTTTATGTTCCAAACACCCCCATGACACAAAGAAAATTCATGTAGAACATATTCCGATATTACGCTTCTTCCATATCCTCGTCATCCTCGTCATCCTCATCTTCGTCATCGTCATCCTCGGCCTCGACCTCGGCGGCCACACCACCCTCGTCCTCCTCTTCGCTGGAGCTGCTCTCGTCGTCCTCCACACCAACCAGACGGTCTTCCACGTCACCAGTCTGCTCAGGTACACGCTCTGCAAAGACCTTGCGGACAGCGGCGTTGGTGCTCGTATCCCACACGTTCATGCTGCCCGAGCTACCCGCGACGGCCAGACGGAAGCCAACCTCTGCATCGGGCGCGAATGTCGTCGCAAAGACCTTGCCGACATCTAGGTTGCGCGAGACGACCATCGAGGGACCGCTTGCTTGAATGTTCCACAGCTTGACGGTTCTGTCGGTGGAGCCGGTGGCCATGAAGCCGGGAATAATAGTGTTAATGTCAAAAGACGATACGGATTCGTCGTGCGCCTGCAGCGTCCACACAGACTTGCTGGCGGCGGCATCTGACGGCGCATTCCGCACATCAAAGTAGTGGACGGCACCGCCCTCGGTCGAGACGAAAAAGTAGTTTTGGTCGTGGGGGTTCCACTTGACGTTCTCGACATCACTCTCAACGCCCCAGCGCGGCGCCTTGGCATCCGGCGCGCGCATGTCCGCAGCGACAATGGTGCGATCGTAACTGCCGCTGAGAAGAACCGTTGGCTCGACCGTGTGCCAGGCCAGCGAGCAGACCTTATCCGTGTGGTGGGAGTACGATTTGGCACACTTGGCCGTGTTGAGATCCCAGAGCTTGACCGTTTTGTCGGCCGAGGCGGATGCCAGCAGGTTGCGGTGCTTGCGGTTGGCGGCCAGCGCCAGGACTGCGTCGACGTGGTAGTTGTCGTTGGTCTTCTTGCTCTTGGACTTTTTCTTGGGCTTGACGATGCTGGGGTTGGACTCGGCACTGGGACCCAGGATGGCGTTGGGATACATGCAGTCAATGGTGTCGAGATCCCAGATTTCAATGTCGGGGTCCATGGTCGCAACGGCCACCGAGTTGCCACGGGTGTCGCTGCCCTCGGTGCCATGGTTGCTGACGGGCATATCGATCCACTCGACGGCCAAGGGGATGGCCGGCAACATAATGTCGTGGTGGACGTAGAGGTTGTCGCTGGCGTCTTCGTACACGTAGACTTCTAGATGCGCCATCTCGTCCTCGACCTTGGCGGAAAGAATCAGGTTGTCGGTGGCCAGAATTTGAATGTCTTCCTTTTCCTCGTCGTCCTCGTCCTTGAGTGTGATATAAGGGTCGTCCTTGTTGTCCTCGTAATAGCTGAGAGACTTCATGTTGCCAAACATGCTGAGGCCTTGGACCTCTTCAATTGGCTTTTCGTCCTCATCGTCGTAATCGTCTAGGTTGTATTCCTTGAGGTCCTCGTCGTCGTTATATCTGCATGGTCAGCGCAAGGCTCATGTACCAAATCTAATAGCACATACTTGGTTTCCGATTTGGAGTTCTTCTTGCCAGCCTTGGTGGAAGCTTCGTCTACCATGGCGTCATCGTCACCCTCATTCGCTTGCGCATCCTTGAGGTCTTCCTCGGCGTCGTCGAGCTGGAGCTTGGCGAGCTCGGCTATTCTCTCGTATTCGGCCTCATCGAGTGTGTATTTTTGGGGAAACGGCGCAGCGAATCCTCTAGGGACCCACTGAGCGGCCGTAATCATCGACATCCTGGGCGATTCGGTATTCCGTAAGGAAATGACTTAGGCACAATGAAGCTCAAGATTTTAATCTAGACGTGGGGTCCGACTTCTAAAATTTCAGCGGGGCTGGTACTTATCGATAGTAGACGCGGCAAAACTTCGCCCAGCGAGCATCACGACGCGGCCGACACCTTTAAAGCTCGCATCGACATCATCATCTTGGGAGGAAATCGCTGGTTCACAATGGGAGAAGAGCGAGAATACGATGGATATAATCCCAAGAGGCGTCGCTTGGACGGTGCGCACTCGAACAATCGATTTCGCAATGACTCCCGGGGGTCCACACCACGCGGCCAGTCTCGCTCTGCGCCGACGTCACCTCGCAAGCAGGAGGGCGAGCAGCAACCGCCTGACGAAGACTGGAAAGCGCTAGATCGAGACTGGTATATGCAGGATGAGTTTGGCGGGCACGCATTTGGCGATGAAACGCACAATCCCTTTGCATCGTACGAGACTTCGACCGCGGAGGCGCTGCAGCTCGAGTCTGCCCGCGCCGAAAAAATGACCAGCCGATACGATGCGCGACAGGAACAACGACGCAAGGAGAATGACGCCTGGGAAACGAATCGAATGTTAGTGTCAGGAGTTGCGCAGCGCCGCGACATGGCCTCGGACTTTGACGACCAGGAGGCAACCCGCGTCCACCTGCTTGTCCACGAGCTACGCCCCCCGTTCCTGGATGGTCGCACCATCTTCACCAAGCAGCTCGATCCGGTACCGGCGGTCCGAGACTATCAAAGCGACATGGCTGTATTTAGTCGAAAAGGCAGCAAAGCGGTCAAAGAAGCGAGACAGCAGCGCGAGCGACAGAAACAAGCCCAGCAGGCGACGAGTTTAGCGGGCACGGCGCTCGGAAACATCATGGGTGCCAAAGAAGATGATGGCGATAGTGCTTTGCCGGCGCCAGTAGAGGCGGACGCACCGAGTAGCGACCGCAAGGGCAACAAGTTCAGCTCACACATGAAAAAGGCTGAAGGCGCGAGCGATTTCAGCCGAAGCAAGACGTTGAGAGAGCAGCGCGAATACTTGCCTGCCTTTGCGGTGCGAGAGGAGCTTTTGCGCGTCATTCGTGAAAACCAAGTCACTATTGTCATCGGAGAGACGGGTTCGGGAAAGACGACACAGCTGACGCAGTTTCTATACGATGACGGCTACGCAAAGACGGGCATGATTGCGTGTACGCAGCCTCGTCGTGTCGCGGCCATGAGTGTTGCCAAGCGTGTGGCGGAGGAGATGGAAGTTGAGCTCGGAACCACTGTCGGTTACTCGATTCGTTTCGAGGATGTCACTAGCAAGGACACCGAGATCAAGTACATGACGGAGGGTATTCTGCTACAGCACTCTCTGACCGAGCCTGATCTAGACCGCTATTCATGTATCATCATGGACGAAGCCCACGAGCGTGCTCTCAATACAGATATTCTGTTTGGTCTATTCAAGAAGATTTTATCACGCCGCCGCGATCTGAAACTGATTGTCACATCTGCCACCATGAATGCCAAGCGCTTTTCCGAGTTTTTTGGCAATGCGCCCGAGTTTACGATTCCTGGACGAACATTCCCTGTCGACGTCATGTTTCACCGCTCGCCAGTTGAGGACTACGTTGACCAGGCTGTACAGCAGGTTCTCGCGATCCACGTCTCCATGGATCCTGGTGATATCTTGGTCTTTATGACTGGTCAGGAAGATATTGAGATTACTTGCGAGCTGATCCAGAGGCGACTGGACGCTCTGAACGATCCTCCCAAGTTAAGCATTCTACCGATTTATAGCCAGATGCCCGCCGATCTACAGTCCAAAATCTTCGACCGTGCCGAGGCTGGCGTGCGCAAATGCGTGGTGGCAACCAATATCGCGGAAACCAGTTTGACCGTCGACGGCATCAAGTACGTGGTGGACGCGGGCTACAGCAAAATGAAGGTGTACAACCCCAAGATGGGCATGGACACGCTGCAAATCACACCCATCTCGCAAGCCAACGCGTCGCAGCGATCCGGTCGTGCGGGTCGTACGGGGCCGGGCAAGGCATTCCGCCTCTTTACCGAAAAGGCGTTCAAGGAGGAGCTCTACCTGCAGACGATTCCCGAAATCCAGCGGACCAACCTCGCCAACACGGTCCTGATGCTCAAGTCGCTCGGCGTCAAGGACCTGCTCGAGTTTGACTTTATGGACCCTCCGCCGCAGGACACCATTTCCACGTCCATGTTTGACCTCTGGGCGCTCGGCGCGCTCGACAACCTGGGCGAGCTGACGGAGATTGGCCGCAAGATGAGCGCGTACCCGATGGACCCGTCGCTGGCCAAGCTGCTCATCATGGCGGAGCAGTACGGCTGCAGCGAGGAGATGATTACCATTGTGTCGATGCTGTCCGTGCCCAACGTCTTTTACCGCCCCAAGGAGCGCCAGGACGAGGCCGACACGCAGCGGGAAAAGTTTTGGGTGCACGAGTCGGACCACCTGACGTATCTGCAGGTGTACCAGGCGTGGAAGGCCAACGGCTTTTCGGACGGGTGGTGCGTCAAGCACTTTCTGCACTCGAAATCGCTGCGGCGCGCCAAGGAGATTCGCGAGCAGCTGCTCGACATTGCGCGGATGCAAAAGATGCAGCTCGCCAGCTGCGGCATGGACTGGGACATGATCCGCAAGTGCATCTGCTCCGGCTACTACCACCAGGCGGCCAAGTACAAAGGGTCGGGCGAGTACGTCAACCTGCGCACCAACCTGCCCGTGCAGCTGCACCCGACGTCGGCGCTGTACGCGGGCCACCCGCCCGACTATGTCGTCTACCACGAGCTGGTGCTGACGTCCAAGGTGTACGTGTCGACGGTGACGGCCGTGGACCCGCACTGGCTGGCGGACCTGGGCGGCGTGTTCTACTCCATCAAGGAAAAGGGCTACTCGGCGAGGGAGAAGCGAATCACGGAGACGGAGTTTAATCGCAAGGTGGAAATTGAGGCCAAAATGGCGGATGATAAGCGTCGCGAGGAGGAGAGGCTGCAGGCCGAGGCGGAGCGCGCGAGCGCGACCAAGAAGAAGGCGAGCAGCATGAATGGCAAAAAGTTTGTGACGCAGGGCGCGGTCAAGAAGCCAGTGGTGAAGCGGAGGGGGCGAGGCTTTTAGACGGTCGTCATTAGGAATGTGTGTATTTTTCTTGGCATTTAGCGTTGTGGCGTTTTTTCAAATTTGGGTCTTATAACATGTAATTCATTATGTATACTCTATTCCAGGCAGTGGCGTGTGTGTGCAGCTCATAGTCAGTGCCGTACGGCAAACTCTGCCTCGTCGGCAACGACATCCCGCGCCTCCTGTGTGAGCTTGACGACGGTGGCGCCGCCAGGGCCCTGATCGACATCCTTGAGGAGCTTGTCGACAGAAGCGTCTTCGCCTTGCGCTTCCCCCTCGACCTGGATGCCTGGTTAACAGATGCGTATTGCGTGGGAGCAGTCCGCGGCTTTGAGCTACCTTGTTGTCGGGCGTGTTGCGGCACCAGCCGGTGAGGCCGTATGCCTGCGCCTGTTTGCGCGTAAAGTATCTGGCGTGCTTTGGTGAGCATCTTCATTCAGAGACGCAATCGAGAGGCGTTATTGTAATAAACGTACCGAAAACCAACTCCTATGGTGGAACATTGTCAGTTGGTGCTGCTGTTCAACGGCGCGACTTTGGTATAGAGTTACCCTGGACTGTGCCACCGTGGGCAACAAAGTAGACCTGTGGGCGCGTCAGTGCGTGCTCTCGTGTTTGCATGTAAAGGATGTGTAGTAACCCGTTTTGTCATTCTTGCCAGAATCGCAATGTCTCAGACAGGTTTACTGGTGGCGTGATGATGAACAAGGGGAAGACGGTTTCCTCACACGGGTGGTGTGAAGAGAGCGCCGTTTGTCAGGACAAAATCAACCGCAGCGGCGCCGACAAGTGTGTTGATGACAAGCACTAGTTACCAGGTTTCCGCTAGTGCTACTCCACCAAACAAAAGTGTTGTTTGACGAGCCGCGAAATTGCATGCTTTTTTGAAAGGTCACTGACTGTAATCTGTAGCTGTTTTACATTGTACTCTGATGTGACCGTCCACCAATATGACGTTCTCCATCTCTCCAGCTCTCGCATCTCAGGTTCTACTCTTCATCATCATGAATCCTATTTGTCGTCAGCAGCTTCACGCAAGTATACCATTCTTCTTACGTATAAAACTAATCAACCAGTATGTCTCCGGAGGATGTGCGGGGTTCCCCGCAGTCCGCAACGGTGGTGGTATTGTTGCTTCTGAATCGCACTCTTTTCCGCGACACTTGTTTCCATTCCTCATCTAGGCCCACGGCTTCTTCACCCGCGTACAAAAATGGCATCGACGAAACCCCCTCGCCTGGGCTGGATAGGTGAATATGGACCAAACCGCATCTTGGGCCTAGACTGACAAACTCAGGCCTCGGCTCCATGGGCGTGGCCATGGCGACCAATCTCCAAAAGCACCTCGTCAAAACCTCATTGCCAAACCTCGTCTATCACAACCGCACCATGTCGCGCGGCGACGCCCTCCAAGAGCTCGGCGCAAGCCCGTCTGCCTCTGTGGCCGATCTCGCCGGCAGCGCCGACATCATCTTCCTCTCGCTCAGCGACGACGCTGCCCTGGACTCGGTCATCGGCGCTCTGTCTAGTCCCGGCTGCGCGGCGGACATGGCTGGCAAAATCGTCGTCGACACGTCCACCGTCCACCCGGACACGACCGCGGCCGTGCACCGGCGTCTGGCCAGCGTCGGCGCCAAATTCGTGGCGGCGCCCGTTTCCGGCGCCAGCCCCGTGGCCGCCGAGGGGCAGCTGCTCTTCCTCCTCGCCGGCCCTGATGATGCCGTCCACGCTATTGGGCCCTTTCTCGTGGGTGTCATGGCTCGCAGCGTCATTCGTCTGGGCGAGGATGTCACCAAGTCGAGCCTCCTCAAAACAGCCGGGTGAGCCCCTCCTCCTCCCGCAGCTGCATTTCACTCGTTCTAATTTTCCCCAGAAATTTCGTGACGGCAGGCATGATGGAGGTAGTGGCCGAAGCTCATGTTTTTGCCGAAAAGAGTGGTCTTGGAGATGAAGCCATGGAGGCTTTGCTGGAGCAGCAATACGGCCCTCTCGCATATTCCATGTCTCGCCGCCTCACCACCGGTGCGTACATGCCTCCTCCGGGAGAGAGGCCGTGGTCGGATCTCACCCTCGCGATTAAAGACGTCGGGCACGGAATCAGCGCCGCCTCTGCGGTGGGCGTGAAGCTGCACGTGGGTGAAGTGGCTGTCAAGCACCTCAACGAAGCGAAGCTAAAGAATAGGCCGCTGGACTCTTCTTCAATGTACGGCGTGCTGAGAGAAGAGGCTGGTCTAGATTTTGCCACTGATTTCGTCAAGAAGAGAGATGATGCGCAATAATACGAGTTTTACGCCGTGCTATGGCCGTGGCTGGCAGCGGCGCAATGCGCCCTGTCTTGCCCCGAGCTTCGCGCGCTGGATTGAATAGTACCTCATAGGGGTACCTCGGCACAGCTGATGCTGCTGGGTTGCTGCTGGATGAATGCATGGCGGTGGCATTCCGAGTCCAATTGTAACTTAAGTAGACAGCCTGACCTCTAACAGTACATTAAAGTAAATAGATTAAAGAATGAATCATACACAGCCGTTGGTAAGCCGGCTGTTACGCGCAACAGCAAGTCACATCCCACATCCGTCTGGCAGAGCTGCCAACAGCGTGTGACACTCCAAAGCAAGTAGCTGCGCGAATTGATACAAGTCACAGGGTACAATAGCCTGAGCATATAAATCGCTTGTTTGCAGAGTGTTCATTTCTGTCTATAGTACGACACAGAGATCATGTCGTTACCGAGGCGAGTTCACACTGCAAGCACACGTCTTTCTCGAGAATCAAGGCTTCTAGGCCCTACGTAGTCGAAAATCAATCCGAGGGCTTCGCTCTGCAGCAGAAATCTCGTCTCAACCCAGCCAAAGTGACTCATAGTTGCTTATCTGGCGCGGGCTCGCTGTACACTGAGTCTGCCACGAAAGCCTGCCACAAGACGACCGAAAAATGACCGGGTGATGAATTGGTGCAGTATTGTGGCGGCCAGTCTTATCCTCTTATCTCCTCATTATACTGGGCAATTGCAACGACTCTTGGTGAAAAGCCTCTGTAATTGAGTACGATTACATGCTCGGTCCCCAGCCTATGCGGTGAATGCTTCGCAACTCAATCCGACACTTATCGGCATCATTTCTACCCTTCCAGACTGAGATATCGATTCATCTTTAAGACAGACTGACGATAAACAGAACGAGAATATACTCCAAGTCATACCGGGTAGTAAACAGAGATGGAACATGCTCGCCAAGAGTCTCCCAGTCAAGATTGTCCAAACCACGAATCGCAAAAACATAGTCCCAGTACGCCGGATACCAGCCCGCGTACTCCCAGTCCAGCAGCGCCACGACATGGCCGTCGCGAACGAGTATATTCCTCGCAGCAATGTCCCCATGCGTAAAGACAATGGGATAGTCGTTGCCGAGCTGCGCCGTGATCTGGTGCCAGTACATGCTCTGCGCATCTAGACGCTTCGGCGGCCGGACAAGCCAGTGGTGAAACTCGGCCTGCGTCGCAAACGGCCCGCCCGAGCGTGTCATGATGCTCGGCACCACGACGCCCTGGCCGTCCAGCCGGCCAAGATGACTGCCGGAGAGGGCACGGAGCTGCGCAATGTAATCTTTGAGCTCACTCAAGATGACTGTGCGCTCATCCTGTGTGAGGACGAGCCAAGCTTGCTGTAGAGTCTGTCCCTCGATAAAAGACATGGTGATGCGGTCCCAGTCGCTGCTGATGACGTCAGGGACCGGTATCGTGGTGTTTTCCCGGACAAAGCGCATGGCGAGCGCCTCGTTTGGCTCATCGCCTGTGCCCATGCCATCAGGGCTGACGGTGTATTTCGTGACCAAGTCTCCATGTCGCACGGCGTAGCGATTGTAGCCCTGGTATATAATCTCGCCTTGGGGGTACGGCGCGGGCTGTCGCGGTGGCGGCGGCGAGTCGCCATACAGGGCCTTTCTCGCGTCCTGTCGCCTCAGCTCCTTGAGCAGGGCCATGCCCCTCAGACGGTTATCGCCCGTGGTGGGCTGATCCGTTTGCGCTGGGATAGGGCTGGGCTGCGGTATGGGGGCGAGCATTTTGGCCGTCTCAGGATGGCGGCGAAGGAAGCTGTCGACGAGGCCCGGCTCTGGACTGTCCTCGGAAGTCTGGGTGACGCGCTGAATGTACCACCGGAGAAGTTTCGTGGTTACAATGGTACCGGTGAGCTTTTCCTTGGAGACCCATTCTTCAATCTGGTGCTCCTGCTCTGGGGATAAGCCCTGTGTCCTTGTAGGGGATGGTTGATTGCTGGACATTAAGTTCATGCTAGTCTACTCCAAGGCGATGCGATGCGATGTGTCGTAATGGCAACAGTCGCTCTGCGGTGAGGTCAAATGCGAACGCCGATCTCAAAGGAACTTTATGAACGCGTGAGCTCGGTTTCCTCAATGATTGAATTCTGGTAATGAAACTCCGTTGCGCTTAAGAAAGGCAAGGCATTCTAGAAAATGGGGGTTGGAGGATGTTCCCAGTCTATTAGAAACAATGATATTTTTAGTATAACGTATATAACACTTTCTAATCAAATAAACTTTACCTAAAGAAGTGCAAACACTCTTTGATTAAGCATAAATTGGTAGCAACCTTGTGGTGCGCAACTCCAGGGTAAGTCTTGTGACTAGCGTTACCACGCCACACTCAGCAGCCGTGAGTAAATGTCACCTCGCGACAGGAACTTGATCCTCTCACCACTTTCCACTTCCACTCCGGTCAGTCGCCACCAACCTTCCTCCCGCCGCAGCCATGCAGTCGGACGAGCCCGGCATCCGCTTCAAAGCCAAGAAACGCACCAAGACGCTGCGCCAGCGCGACCGCACCGCCTCCCCCGAAGCCAGCACGTCCGCAGCCGCCGCGGCGCAGGACACGCCCACGCCCGCCGACCTCAACGACGACGACAAGGACGTGGCAGACAGCGGCACCGTGCAGGCAGCCCTCAGACTACGCCAGGCGCGCAGCAGGAACCGATTCCGCGGCGGCGTTCCCTTTGGCCGCGATGAGCCCGGTGCGCTCGACACGGATGGCGCCGCCGAGATGGGCGGCCTGGTGCTGCGTGACGCGGCGGCATCCGCGCACGGCCTTCCAGACCGGTTCATGCATCAGACGGGCTTTGTCGCCGACGCCGACGACAAACACATGTACGTACTCGTCCCCTCTCAGAGAGGGTGTGGTCGATTAAAAGAGGCAGAGCTAATCATTCAGGATGGCCTATGTAGAGTCGCGCCTCTCTTCCCGCGCCGGCACAAACGTTGATGCTGCTGCTGCTGCTGCGCCCGAGAGCAGCAGACACGCCCAAGAACCACAGCAACAACAGCACCACCACCAACGGCAGACGCGCGCGCCTGGGACGATGCAGACGGGCACGTCGACGACGAGCTGGACAAAGCTCGTCGAGGTCGAAGTCCCCGCCGACCTGCGCAGGAATGCCAGCACAGCGACTACGGCACAGAATGGCAAGAAGCGCGGCCGCGACGGCGTCGACGGGAAACCACCGCTGCCGCGACGACGTCGCAACCGTCGAGGCAGCGACGACATGAAGCGCGACGCCATGGTCGAAGCCTTTCTCTCTGAAAACAAGCGTACGTTTCCCTTCACCCCCCCCGCCTCTGCTGCAGTCAAACGGAGCTGACCCTTTAAAAAAAAATGCAGTCGACGTCTACGACGTCTCGAGCACCGGCGCCTCCTCCTCCCCCGCCGTCGTCGACGCCACCCGCTCCGCCGACGACGTGCTCGCCGAAAACTTCCGCCAGCAGTACATGGACGAGGTGGCCGCGCGGCGGCAGCGCAAGCGGCCCGCCATCAACCAGCCGCGCCTGACGCAGAAGCAGGCCGCGCACCAGCAGGCCGTCGCGGCCGGCGAGGTGCTCAAGGGTCCGAAGCTGGGCGGCAGCCGCAACGCCCGGGCGGCGGTCCGGGATAAGCTGCTGCAGCAGCAGGAGCTGAGCAAGAAGAAGTGAGCAAAAACTTGCACTGTGATGTAATCTGTTCTTCTTCACGGGGATTGCATTATTGTAGAGTCGGAGCAAACCGAGTGCGCTTGCGGATCGATTCTTAGCAGTCGATTTCACGCCTCACTTTGTTGTACCTTTTTTTTTTACAGAAGTATGGCGTTATCAAGGGTCGCAGCAATCAAATTGTACTTGTTTATTGATTATAATTAATCGATTCCACATCTCATAACAAAGTTCACGCGAAAAAGAGCAACGAAATGAGTCAATCTCGTTCATTAATAATGAGCTTGCAACAGCATTTTGCCCTGTGCAGCCAAAGTCTCCAAGCGAAAACCCAAAAAGGTCAAGCAAGGAGCAAACAAGAGGTGACAGGGCCGCCGATTACAAGTCAAAAGTGAGCAGTCGCTACAAGAGACAGAAAGAAAACGCCAGCCACCGAAAACCCAACACCCAAACCTGAACCGACCAAGCCGTGTCCAAGGAAATACCCAAAATACCCAGCCCAGTGAAGAAATATAGGCGTACCGATAAACCGAGAAAAGAAAACCAACAAGAGCCCAACCGAGAAGTAGTCATATAAGGAAGAAGGAAAAGGAAAAAATAGGTTGTAAAGGACAGTGTTGTCACAACAGGGCAGAATAACAAGAAATCACGGGTGTGAAATCACAGGTGTAAAATCACAGGTGTGAGGTCACAGCACTCGGCTCGCGTCAAAAAAGGCGAAAGAAAAAGCTCCGCGCGTGATCCAAAGAAAAGAAGAATCAAAGAGCAGGGACTGGCCCCAGAAGGAGAACAGTGTATCGTTGTATCATGGTTCCGAATGCGCCGGTAAAATGGTTTTGTAGCCCGTGCCCTGTACGTCTAGAACCAAAGAGATGTAGCCGAGCAGAAAAGAGGCAGTAGATGGAAAGCAGTCTAAGTCATAAAAGGAGTGTCATGAAAGGTATCACCGGGGTCATCAGAGAATGCGCGGCGCGTGTCGCCTGCGTAATCGTTCATCGAATGTCGAGCTGAAAAGGCTTGAACCGGCCGCCGATGGTGGCACAGCGGGGGCACTTCCTACGAGCTCCGTGTTCGGCCATGAGGACCTCGACGCAGGTAGCGCAGAGGCCGCAGATGCATTCGGTGCATGCATATGATCCCCTGAGCGCCGAGATTCCCTGACAGGCGGCGCAGTAGATTTGAATGTTCTGAGACGAGCGGGTTGGGGACGAGTCGGAGAGGCCGCTGGTGCCCATGTGAAAGTTTTCGCCGCTCTCGACGCTGGGGAACGGCTCGGCGATGTCATGGTTGTGCGACGGCGGGGTCAAGGCCTGCTGCAGAGGCGAGGCCTGGTAGTTGTTGTGCTGCAGGTTCTGCTGGGAAAAGGGTGGCATGGAAGATCGGTGGATGGAGACGGGCGACTGCGGCATGGGAGTGCGGTCCTCGTCAATGTCGCCGGCGGCAGAGGCGGCCTGATCGGCGGCATCAATGAGGTCCTCCCAGCGCTTTCCAAAATCCATCGAGGGCTCGACGGACAGAGCCTTACGGTCGACAGGCCTGACGGGATCATTGTTTTGGATGCGCTTCAGCCATTCAGCCGCGGAGCCTCGTGAATTCTTTTTGGCGTGGCCGTCTTTGCCGCGCTTGGTGACGGACTGCTTGCGAGGGCGGCTGGGCGCCATGGGGCGCTGCAACGGCGGCAGGGTCGAGGAGCGACCGGGTGGTGAGCCAGAGAGAAGCGAGGGGAGGTGGCGGTTGGAGTAGGGGTCGCTAGTGACATCATGGTTGGAAATGTGGTGGAGCGGCGGTAGCTCGATGGAAGTTTGAGGGATGCGGCGGCCATCCATGTCGGAGTTGTAGCCCTAGATGAGAAAAAAAAATGTAAGAATTGATGTATAATAATGCAGGACTGATGCAAATTGAATTGCTGCGATATGCTACTGGATTGTTGGTGAAGTACCGATGCTGGGGTGCTATCGATATGACGCGGGGCAATTTGGTAGTGGGTAGGAGCTGTAGCTCGGAAGCTGTGTCAAGTAACTTACTCCGTCCATGTCAACTTCCCGCTCGGATTTGACGCCGTGAAGTTCCGCGAGGACGGCGGCAGCTGTAGCTGCGCCGAGCAAATGGTTTACAGGGCCGTTTGAGTATTCGTCGGAGGTTCTGGGGGTGACCGGGCCAGAGGAATTGTGTCGATAGTCATTTTGACGTTGACGGAAGCCTGGGGTTGTTAGCTTGAGACGCTCTTCTTTTTCCATTTATGAGTCTTGCTTTGTTTTGAAGGAGGAAACGGGAGAGGATAATGATGTGGAGAGATGAGACGCACCTTGTGCAGAAGAAGCTGGGCTCGAATCGGCGGGAGGGCGTTCAGAGGGCGGCGTATTGACCATTAGCAGAAAGCTCTCTTCGGTGGCGGGCAGCTTCGAAATGTAGTGCTCTGGGTGAGCTCGACGGATATGCTCCTGCATGGAGCGATAACGTTTTTCCTGCGGAGGAAATGGTCAGCGACATGAAGACAAACATGAGCTGTTATTATTTCTGGGGCTAAATATATATATTCGGTCATGAAATATTGGCCAAAGCGTTGGGCGAGCGAGAGGAGGACAGGGACTCACGCCGAGGCATCTTTTGCGGCAGTTGGAACCATCCTGATTACTCAAAGGGCAGATGACCTCATTATTGGAATCAGTTATGGAAAAGGACGAAGTCAGAGATGAGCGAGGCGGCATCTTGACCCCACCATACACTGCTCAATGCGGTGCGGTGACGGGGCGCTGTATTTGCTCAAGAATCTGGAGTCTCGCGGAAGCTGAAGCTATCGCGAACAATAAGAGGCCAAGTATGGGCGGGTGAATCCGACGGCGCTGAGAGGGTGTTGACACGGGCGAGAGCTCAATGGAGAGTGCAACGCGGCGTATCAGGGCATAAGCGAGCAGGGCGAAAAAAGGTGTCGTCGCAGAGCTCGTGGTGTGCGAGATGAAGCTTGTCAAAGCTATTTCAGCTGAGATGGACAGAATATATATGGTAAAAATATAATTCAGATCGCGAATCGAGGCGAAGCAGAGTTTGGTTGTGTGGCGTCGTTTGTGGTTTATGGCGGGCGACTAGAGAAAGGTTGCTTGCAAAGGAAAAAGCTTAGTCTGGGGGCGGCGTTGTGAAGATTCGGGTAGCAATATGTGAACAGCCAAGCAATAGATGTTGGTAATGGAGAGTAAAAAAAAGAAACAAGAGAGGGAGAGAGAGAGCGCAAGCTATGTGTGAGTTTTGGTGTGAGTGGATTTGGCCCGGGACCAAGAGAGGGAAGAGGCAGACGGCAGTCCCGAGGAAGCTGTTTGAGGTGACGGTGGTGACGGCAATGGAGGAAGCCACTGTCAGTACTCGGCCATTCAAACACGTCGGTTGTAGGGGAAAGGCAAAGCCAAGCCAAGATCAAGGCTGTAGAAGATGGAAAGAAGAAAAGAGCCAAAAGACGAGCTGTTCCGGCAGCTGGCAAAGCCGAATTGGCCTGTTTGTCACTGGCTGGCAGCTGGCAGCTGGCAGATAAAGTACCAACCTCCCACCAGGTACTTTGACGTGCTCGTCGAGCAGCCGACCAAAGAGGCAGCTCCAGCGAGCTCCGGAGCACCGCGGGGTGGGGACCTCGAGAGGGCGGGCGGGCGGACAGGCAAGTACCTCGAGGACCTGAGCTACCTTTTATTGGCCTGGGGCTTGTTCGCGCCGAGGCGGAGCAGTCAGTGCCCGGGTGACCTGCGAGCCAGCCAGCCCATCTGGGCGCGCCGCTGCACCATGGATGACGGGTCAGCAGCTTGCTGTATCGAACGAAGGCTGTGGGAGTTATTTTTTTTCCTTCACACTTGGAAGAAATGTCTTTTGTGGCTGGCTGGGTGAGTCAGCCGCTTGTACGTCCGGGGAGAGCTTAAAACGACACCTACCGGGGAGCTGCCAGAGCAAACCAAAAGAGAGGTACAGATTTGCCACTGAGCTCTGGGGGCTTCCCCTGCAGTACCTTTGCACATTGGCGCCTGGGTTAGCATGCCACGGCCTGTACGCTGGGAGGCCCCGGGAGAAGAGTGCCTGGAAGAGTGCGTGGAAGCTCACTGGCGATCGCCAGGACCTGGTGGACGGCTCTGGGGCGTGTGGCGTCTCAAGTTGGCCGCCGAGGCCCCTTGATATCTATCAGCAGACCGCCTGTGCATGAAAGTAATCTGGCTTCCGAGATGCTCCTGTTTTAGTTGTTGTAGAGTAATTTATTCTTGATATACATGTATTCGCCGGCAACTCGACTCCTCCCATGTTCCTGCATCCTGATCCTATAGCTCCTCACTGTCCGTGTGGGCGTTCGTCCCTCATCAGATGGGGTGAGACTAGGACCCCTCCACAGCCTGGCGGCGCTGGCTCACCTCCACAGAGGCCTGCCTACCTAAATGTTCCCGGCTTTTTTGGTGGCGCCCCAAGGGTCCAAGGTACCTCTCTCCGCGTCGGTACTTGCCTGGCTACGTGCCTACAGGGCTTGGACTGAGGGGCCAAGAAAAAAAGCTTTGCCACTTGCCGTTGAAAAAAAAAAAGTCTACACTATAACTTACTTTCTTTCGGACGAGCTTAACTTACTAAAATACTCGAGAACAATAGTGACAAACGAAAAAAAAAGCCAAGCCGCAGACAACAAGGCTGGCGGCTGCTGACTCGATGTGCTGTTCGGCGTGGCCGGTGCACCCTCTGTGCTGCACTCGACGAGTCAAGCTGGTGCCGACGGCAACCCTCATCCAGCACAGCTATTCACCTCCGTAGTAGTAGCTAGGTACAAGCAAGGTACCTCTGCTGCTCTGCTACTTTGATTCGTTTTGGTGGGGTCGATAGCTGAAGCTATGGTGGGGTCTCTGACTCGAAGGCTGCTCCTTGCAACTCTTTTTATTCCATCCTACTGGTAAATTCAGGTAGCTCAGGTGGCGTCGAAATTCCGAGCAACGCTAACTGCCCTGCTGTCCCTTTTTATCCTGCTTATCCTTATCAGCACATCCATCCACTCAGCGCCCTCCCAACTGTCACTGTCACTGTGACTAAACCTCCACCGTTGTGCACACCCCTCGCTATGACTTGCAGCGCCCGCACGCGCCATGACTAAATCTCACCAACATCTGCGCCATCTGTTGTTGTGTAACAAACCACGCGTTGATGGCAGAGTCGAAACAAGGCCGAGTCGATGTAAATGCCTTCCCCGGCACGTACGGAACGTGAATGCTACACTTTGCCAGTTCTCTGCAGCTCACCTCTGGGCTCTAGCGCTCCCCGCCTCGGCCTTGCTGTTCGCGGCTTTCCGCTTTGGGTTGGCGGGGACATTCTACGCTTGGCCAGTTTACGCTGTGCCGTGCCCCGTCAAGCTTTGGTGTATGGACATGTACAAGGTCGCTTCGTCCAGATCTGCTCTCTCATCCATTGCATTGAGTCGAGCTCACCGCTTTGCGTAACAGGCTGTTTCTCTGCAGATGACTCGTAGACCATTTACTTGTTTTATTTGTGTATTTGGCCATTTATGTACTTCTTCCTTCTTTTCGCCCGCTTGCTTCTACAGCCAAGCATCCCTCCTACTTCAAGCCATGACGTAGCATACGCCTCGATACCAAGCACAGATCCAAGCAGCGATCTGCAACAACGATTGTGACGCAAGGGATTCTGCGTCATAGGAGAACTAAACTACGGGATGACATGAAATTGGAATCCATCAGCGGCCCTATACCAAAGTCCACGCTTTATACCTCCAAATCGGAGCTCCCATGGCGTCAATGAAGAGCACGAACAAAGCAGTCTGAGCCATTGATCGCTACAAAGAAGATAGAAACAAGAAACCGCTCAAATCAATCATGCGACAGTACCTAAATGCTCGTTGAATTACCATAGCAAATATTACTACTCCATCAGCCTGCCGTCATGTATTACTCCTAGACCCCCACGGCAGCCTCATTAAACCACGGGCGTCCAGCGACAGTCTCCTGCTCTTCTCTTCCGCCGGCTTAGGTGGTAATGTCCACGTCTCTAGGGCCAATTTGCTTCACCCCATTGAGCAGCCAACTTCCTGGATGCGGGTCTTTCCCGAACACTTGTCGCTGTCCGCCATCATGAGACGGCCGCACGTCCGTGTTCCGCGCCCGCGGCCCCATCGAGACGGCCAAGTTGAGCGTTTCTATCGGTGTTGCGATGGAGCACGCCGAGCCTGGTCAAGCGGCTCGTCACAATGTTGTGCTCCGTGTGCGACAGCAGCGTGAAGCACACATCGGCCTCCGCCAGATACAGTCCATTGGCGGCCCTCAGGTGCCGCCGTCGGCCAGCTTCTTGAGCAGCCCACGCGCAGCGGAACTCATGAAGCAGCGGAAGAGTCGCGCGGGCTGGAGACACGAATGCGCGCGTCCGGGGCTATTACAGAGTAGAATAAATGGTGGCTCGCATAGGATCTTGACATGCTAGAGTTGAGGGCTGTGGTAATTTTTGTGTGTAGCGCCCGCGTTATAGCGGTCGTGCAACTTGTCTTGTGTTTGGTTATTACAAATAGCCCGTAATGAGATTCAAAGCTTGCTTGCCATTCGTGAGCGATGCTATTGCATCAGTCGTCTCCTCCCAGGGCTGTCCAGGGAATACATTGCGCGCAGCAATGAAGATTGTATATTTGAGGTTGATGCAGTACTAATCGGCAGGTGCTTCGGACGCGAATGACCTCGTATCCTCTACTATGTGCATGGCAGTTCTATGTACAGGTATGCATGCACAAGTTGTCAGTATTCGGACGTAGAAATGCCTTGCACAGCGATGCGACATCAACGCCACCAACTATGCAGGCAGACGATACATTTTTAAAGTGTCTGAACCTGAGATGGTTTTGAAGACTTACGGCATAATTCAATCTACTCCATTCAAAACTGCAATCGAGCAATTTCTGTACATTCTCTCGAAAAAGAAAATAGGAAAAGAGCCTGATTATCTGACACACGGGGACGTTGAGCTATACTTGATGTCGCAATCTAAAAAAAATCCGTTTATTATTCTCAACAAATGTAAACACAAAAAGACGCAGAATAATCTACCATTCTACTGATGATGACTTTGACTTCCAGGGACAACGCTGTTCACTCGTTGCTCCTGTGCGGCCCTGTACTCCCGGCAAATGTCCAGACGGCGCTGCATGTCCTTGTTCCAGCCGGCAGGGTAGAGGTCGCGGCAGTCCTTCCAGTACATGACGGCGATGAACCAGTTGTGCAGGCCCTCGTGGGCCTTGGCAAGGACCAGGCAGGCGTTGGAGCGGTGCCGCGGGTGCTCGAGCTTGTATAGGGCTGCTAGCCCAATATCCCGGACCCGTCGATAATCGGGCGCGGGCTGCCAGAGTTCATGCTGGGCATCCCAGACGAGGTCGAGAGCGCGTTTTTGGGGGTCGGTAATCATGGTGATGTATGTAGAGCGTAAGGAGGGTGTAGAACAGCAAACAAGAGACCATGATCTTTCGTCTTTATAAGGCTGTCCACGTTGGTGTCTAGGGAGGCATGTTGTATGAATAAAGAGCTGATTCTAGGAAGCAAAGAGACTTGTTATAACAAAGCACAAAAAAGATGAAAGAATGCTTGAAAGGTTTGTTTTTGCGCTTTGGTCCATCACAAAGCTGCGGCACGATCTGACATGCAGTCACAGCTAGATCTCATTCAAGGGTGCGGCCATTGTTTAGCGCGTTCAATCTGCCGACAACAAAACTTATTTTCCTGCAATATTCCCCATTCAGATGCTTCAGGAAAAAAGAAACATGAGAAAGAATCTGTCAGCTTTCTGCCATCAAAGTTTCATCCCATCAAAGAACCGCCACGTGCCATCAGGACATCTGACACTGCCGCCTGAGTTCCATCGCCCCGCTGGACCCTCGATCCGATGTCTACATGCAGGACAGGCACAAAAAAAAGACGCGCAAAAATTGATACGACAACGGCAGGACTCGAACCTACGCGGGCGAACCCATGTGATTTCTAGTCACACTCCTTAACCACTCGGACACGTTGTCTTGTCTTGTTGTTTCGAGTCGAGATCTTTCATTATAAGAATGCTTGTATTTCTTGACAGTCCACAACTATTGTCTTTCTGGCGGCCGGCGCGCCGCAAGCCGCAGCATTAAAGTAACTTTTGCGAGGAATGACGCCAGGAGCCTAGCGGCATGGTTTGTTTTTCGCTCAAACTTTCTTTTTACCACGCTCTGTATTCCGCCTCATCTTAGTGCTCAGCAACCACCACGCTCACGACGGCAAAATGGCAGGCAGCACACATCTGGTGCCTAGCAGCGAGCCTTCCCTCAGCCCTTTTGTACTTGGCTCGAGGGGCCTCAGTCGGTATCAGCGACTCGGACCCCAATCGTCATGCATCGCTGTCTGCCTTGCTCCGCCGCATCCTCGACCCAGGTGTCCTGGCCGTGCTCCTTGGCCAGGCGGTACGAATTGGTCGCGGCGACGAGGCTTGTCAGCGCCGCCCGCCAGTCGCGGTCCGCCAGGTGCTCCGTCGCCGCGTGCTCGAGCAGCATCGCGTCATAGAGCTTCCGGAGCATCTCGCTGGGGAAGCATTGATTGTTGACGCAGGTGAAGGAGCGATGCGCGCCGTGGGCTTGCTCCAGGGCGGTCTTGTAGTCGGGCGGAGTCTGGTCGAGCGCCGAGCAGGCTTTCATCATCATGTCTTCAAAACGAGGAGTTTTTGAGTTACGAGGCATGGCTGCATCACATGCGACATTACTCTAGTGCGTTATTTTGATTATATGTGGTGAAGATTGACTGGCCAAGTGTATATATACCGTACTGGCACCACGACGCCAGCTGTGACGAGCACATATCATGACAGTGACTCAAAGCTTTTCCAACAGCTTCACTACGTTACAAGGCGAACTGTGCGAGGATCTCTGTGAACCCTCGTCACCCATCGCACTTGCTATGGCTTTTCCGCTCATCTTTTGCCCTATGTGTGGAGGCTGACACACAGTCACTCGAGTGCAACCGGCCCTGTCTGCCACTCACGCATCGTACAAGTCGGTTTTCCGTAATGCCAGGCCATTTACCATACTGCCAAACTTTCTCCTTTTTGGCACTGCATTAACAGTGTCCCCGCCGGGCCGCACCATCCTCCCGTAGCCCACGGCCTTCGCGATTAGCTACGTGGTAGCACTCGACAGCCCTGTCAGCGTAAAAGATGGCATGGCTCCAAACTCCTAGCCCAACGTCTTCTCTGGTGAAGCTCTCGTGGTATATTTTCCGATAAATGCTGACAAGGGGCCATGGGGGAATATGTCGTCGCAGTGCTCCCAGGCGTGATTGGCTCACATCATGTCTAGCATGCAGTCGTGCTCTCATAGCATCTGCTACCGGAGGCGATCGTCTGCGGTCTTAAGCCAGCGATCAGCTATTCAACAGGGCGCCGGAGGCATGGCAGGCCGATATAGCATTCATTGTACAACTTTTGAGGGCCTCCGGGCACAAATTCCGGAGCGGCAGGACAGCCATTCTCAGTTCCGTGACCAATTTATGCCATGAGACTTTGCAGGTGCACCCGTGTTTTGAATAAATGAACATTACTATTTTATCAACATTGGTCAGGTACACGAGTTAAAATGTGCTTATATGACTAAGGCGTCGTGTTAACTGCTAGAGAATTAGCAATTTTACAAGCTCGGTAGCAAGACGTACCTAGAACTGTACAATCAACGGCGAACCGAAAGAAGAGGAGCCGCGACTACGGTGGCTCGTAGGCCTGTATCAGCTTAATCTCGTCCCTTTTCCACCCGCCTTTCCTGGGCCTCGGCCTCGGCGTCCGCAGCCTGTTCAATCTTTCCCTTGCTATACCACAGCATAACGTCATGCTCGTAGTTCCAAATACTGCCGCAATCCAACGCCTTGGCTTCCTCGAACACTTTTGCAGCCTGTTTCCACATCTGCAGGGCCCAGTAGTACTTGCCCAGCTGGGTGAGGGACCTAAACTTGGACTCTGTGCTATGTTCGGCGATGAAGAGCTCGTGCCGGGCGTGTGACTGGGCCTCTTCGTCGCCCTCTAGCGTGCAGCCCTGGTTCAGCAACCATTTCTCGCCCTTGGCAATCAACCACTTGACGAATCGCTCTCGCTTGGCCTCGTCTGGCTGCAACGGTTCAACGTTTGACATTACTTCGGATAAGGACAGATGAAAAGTTGTGTAGCAAGCGTACCTTGTGACAGGAAACTTCTGGATACAATGAATTATTTTAATGTTGATGGTTTAGTCGCCGGGTCAATGATATTTTATACTACAAGTTTAGTTAACCCCCAGCGGATGAAAGACTTTTTCGTTTTCGGACAAGTTCAGTAGAGCCTTTGTCGCGCGTGTGGTGAGTGTTGTCAATGAATCGGCACCTTGCCTGCACGCTGCGGCACCGAAACAAAGGCTACCAGCGGAGGCTCAATGGAAATGAACCAGACTTTGTGCTACAAGGGTGTCCAAAAAAAGGAAAGAGATAGAAATAATGTACAAAGCAAGCTATCGACGTCTTTTTCTGCTGTTGGTCAACTTGTCTGCCAAAACGCGCGCAGAGACAACATCCGCAAAGGCATCATCAGAGCTCCCTGAATGTGTATAGGTTTCTGCGGATGAACTCGACAATGAGCACACTCAACTTTGACTGACGGTGTATTTCTCTTTTTAGGATGGCTGGATGGTGGCAGCACGGGAGTAGGGTCATTGCCTCGCAAGTCCGGAGCCCACACGGCATGCCGACTTGCTCCTATTGATCGCGCCGGCGAGCTGCGCACATCACGGTAACTTCTCGGGAGACACGAGCACTGTAGATGTACCACTAGCAGCTTCTTGTAGGAAACCTAAACAAGTTGAACATGGTTGGTGCAGCAAACGGAACCGCGAAATGCGCACCCTAGCAAGACGAAGATCCATTACAGTTCGCCACGGGCGAGTAAGGAATCCTTGGTTTCTAGCTTCTTCCCAGACACAAAGAAAATATACTTTTTGACTATGATGTTGATCGCTTGATGGTTTGCAAACAGCGAGGAATGAGGACTGCGCAGCGTTTACAGTTGTTGCGTGGACGCGAACACAATGTCTTCCAACCATCCACATCACTAAGCGGCGGGATTTTGTAGATCGAACGTTGCAATTTCTGTGAATGCTTATCGAATGTAGATCTTCAAGCCTAAACAACTTTTCTTGCACACATGATGGACTTTGCGGTGGCATGTGCCGAAAGGCAGAGACCACGGTACAGTGTCACTCCTTCCGATGGCCATCTCGATCAATGCCTTACCACTCATGCATAAACGGATCAATTCCTTCTGCCTATATCCAGAGTCCAATTTACCTAGGATGCGTCTTGCGGTAGCAAAACATCCGCCTGTGCTCCAGGCTCGGCGGCCAGCGCATGCCGGCCTGGTCCTTGGCGGCCTCGTACTCGTGCCACGCCGTGCTGTACTTGTCCTGCAGCTCATGGCACTTGGCGCCCTGGATGTTGGCGAGCGCCTTGATGGCCTCGTTCCCGCCCGCCAGGCGCAGCGCCCTCTTGGCATGCTCCTCGGCCTCGGCGACGAGCCGTGCCTTTTGGTCGTTGGGCGTGTGGATGGGCGCCGCCTTGTTAAAGGCCGCCTTGGCCGCGTCCAGGTGCCAGTGGGCCTGGTCTACCCTGCCGACGGACAGTCTTCTCGTCATCTCAATGCCCTCCATCAGCAGGCTCATCAGCGTGGTTGTCGGATGCTGTGGGTGGGAGTGGTGCTCGACAAGTCAGATATTTCTCCCGCGTTGGCAGTGGTGTGAGTCATTTCTTACTGTGTAGATTGTTTTGAGGCGCGTTGACAGGGTTTCGATTGGTGCAAAGCGATTCCACGTTGTTTGCGAATTATAACATGGCGGCGCGTGGTGATCTCTGTGCGACCGAACCCGCTCGAAAGCTTGTACTCGGCTGCTTCGTGATACCAGTCACGCGCAAGTGTGACTGTTTCAAGATGGAATAATATTCCATGTTTGACATGGAAGGCTGCGCGTACCTAAAAGCCAAGTTGGCGTTGCTCCTGGCGGCGGGTCATGAGGCAGAGATGTTGGAGACCAACATCTTGGTCGCGGCATGTCCATTTTCTTGACGTCTCTTCCCCTTCGTAACTCTCTCTGCGACATGAATGCTTGCTCTATCTCTCCTCCTCCTACTATCCGTCTTTCGTCTTTGCACTTTCTTGCGTGATGTTACTGTCCTTTGACTAACGCCTGTCTTCTGGTCCAAACAGTCGCTATTTCTTTATCTGGAAATGGCCAGAGAAGAGCTGACATATTGGCTTCACAGTTACTCAGTTAACAATTCCAAACTTGATGCCGCATTTTCCAAACCCGGACAATAGATTCCCCGTGAACTGTGCGCGGTGGATCAACTGCTTCGTCAATAGACACTGCTGGGCATTGTTGTGAGGCCATACCGGAACTGGAAGAAACCTTTCATAGTTTCAGGATGATTTCAAACTCATTCAACCCCCAGCTCAACTGAGCGACATGCATTTGACTGTGGGTGCTGCACACCATCTCGAAAGCACATCATCTCGCTTATACCATTCACCGTCCGTCAACGTCCGTCAACACACCGTCCTTTCATTCTTTCCCTCGGAGGTATACTTCACAACCGGCGTTTAAATGCCAAATTTGGGCGCTCGAGGCAAGAATAGCACAACAGAAGCTCTCGCTTACAAGTTGCATACCATCACCGACAGGATAAGGGTCGGGTGCCGCGGGCGCAAGCTCCGAGACAAGACCGTTGCTGATGGAAACACCGTTGTGTTCAATCTACCGACAGGCGCCTGAGACAAGACCTTTTCAGGCACAGGTCCGCACAGGTCCGATGGTGGCGCGTTTCCTCGGCCGACGCATTCCAGTCACGGCGGCCCACTGGCACTGATTTCGACTGGTGATGGTCGACGGAGGTAGGCGACCCAAGACACCATTCACACGGCAGTTCATAGATTATCCAGTAGGAGCAAATTATTGCAGCTGCTTCTTGAATTATCAAAAGTTCCTGTAGAGCTAATAGGCTCGCGTGGTCGCCTTGGCGCTATCGTGTACTTGCCTCTCGCGGGCTTGCAGTACATGGCCGTGTCCAAGTGGCCCGTCTGCTCCAACACCCAGTCCACCAGCACGAACTTTTCTTGATCAACGCGACTTTTCTTCACCAACGGCCTAAACCAAAACGTCTTGAACCTTTTCCGGTAGACGTATTTCGTACAGCTGTGGACACGCTTGTCACCCTAGGTCAAGGCAGCGCCCACCTCCACGCTCGACTGGAATGCTTCCGGGAGTCGCGTGCCGTTCCGTGCTAACAACCTCGTGACGCCCCAGGGCATTGGCCGGGGAATTGAAATTATGTATGCTACACCTGGCCCTGGTGGGTGGGTGGCACCTGTACCATGTAGAGTTGCCAAGTAGATCTGGAATGGAGGGTTGGAGCCCAACGACGTGTCGGAAAGACGCTGGGTGGTTGACGTTGACCTCACAATCGTCATCCAGACCATTAGCCCAGGTCGGGATTCGCCTTGGCAAGCACGGCATGTCGGATGCTGCCTCGACAACCGAGCATCGAGGAACAGTCGCATTCTCTTCCAAATTTAGATATAATGTAAATCCACCCCACGATGCCTCTTATGCCCCTAGCTTTAACGAGTTCAACCCTTTTGTCTTCCTTTTCCGTAAATATAGCTCTTTAGCGCCCGCCAACTGCCTTTGAGCAGCCAGCGATATCATTTAGCCGTCCCACTCTCTTGTCGTTATACTTGCCAGGGACCATGGCGCTCACCATCAAGCAGCTCAACGGCGACGCCAGCTTCCTGCTCACCTTTGAGCCCATCGAGACCGCGGACGTGGCGCTCTCCACGCAGCCCTTTCACGTCCTCCTCGATCCGTGCCTCGCCGCCGTGCACACGGCGCAGGAGGCCTGCATCGCGTCTCGGCACGGCCTCCCCGAGCTCGACCTCGTCCTCGTCAGCAGCGCGCGCAGCGACCACTGCCACGAGGCCACCCTGCGGCAGCTGCTCCCCGCCGCGTCCGGCAGGACGCGGATCCTCGCGGCGCCGGCGGCCGCGCGGCGCATCCG